>APFE030125422.1:46552-72372 GCA_000404065.3 Pinus taeda | reverse complement strand
AAAACTCAACTGCAAGACTGTTCAATATTCTGGAACAAGTTCTGACATGTGTTTGAAATATCTTCTTGGCTGTTGATGCCCATTGCCAAGAAGCGATCCATCCTAGATGAATCTTTTTTCTTGCAGGACAATTGTTTTTGAAGCATCTGTTTGAAGAATGACTGGTTTTATGAAAGTGCTTACATGGATGAAGATCAAAACAGTGATCTTTCGTATGGCCAACTCGATCACAGTGTTGGCATTTCACGATCTGTTGTTGTTGTTGCTGTGGAAGAGGAGCAGAGTCTGGAACAGCTGTAGCTGAACTGTCATGAGGAGCAGGTGGACTGTCATAAATGAATCCAGCACTCTGAAACTGAATGGGCTTGGCATAGTCTGGAATATGAAAGGATAAGTCCTTGTCATATCCAAGACCGGTTCTGTGCTTGTTGTGGACAAGCTGTTCCCAAGGTCTGATGATGGGCTTGGGAAGTGCAGATTGAGTTTCTGCATCTGCATGTACAACAGCTGCTTTATTTGAATGAACAAGAGCATTATTGACTTGCTGTTTATGGGAGTCTGTTTCAGTCTTCTGAATAGAAACAGGTTCAGAATGATGACTCCATTGTTGTAGTTCTTCTTGCTGTAGCTTTGTCTCAAGCTGCAAAAACTCAATATTCTCATGTGCAGTTTGTAGACATGTCTGAATTTCTGAGAGAGCGGCTTTGCTGATTTGGAATGTGTCATCCGTAGTGGACTTGATTAGAGTTTTTAATAACTCTAATAAGCCATGAATTTTCGCCATTATTCGTCCAAACAAATGGGTAAAGTGTTAAGAAACCAAATGCACAATGTTTCTTCACAATAAATGTATGATATCAATCAGTATTCAAGGCAGACTCCATCAATGAGGAAAAGTAGAATTCTTTATAGCATGAAGGCTCAATCTTCTGTAGCTCAAATAAGTGAACAGCCTACACAGCTACACTGCCAAGATTCTTATGATCGCATTTAAGATGTTGATCGAAACTTTTCACCGAACCATCTCGCTGTGGGGTTTGATATACCAGTGAAGATAAATAGTTCGGACTGTGAAGAAATAATTGATGTTGTAGATGGACTTTCAGGCAAAAAAACTTCTTGTGTCCGGATCTGGCACTTTTCCTGGTGTAGGCAGTTCCAAATCTGTAAATAAATCAAATGGTTTTGTATTGACTATCAAGCGCCCTTCACTTTGGAATCGAAAATTTGTGAACAGAAAGAATCAATCTCCCGAGCCGATGTATTCTTCCTTATGCGGATTTCTTTCACTGCAATTTGGAAAGCTAGAAAAACAATGGAAGGTAACGTCTGACGAATCTCAGCTACAGCCAGAATTTAGGTAACGTATTCAATGTTGAAATTCCTGAACATTGGAAAAGCGACCGTCACAGCTGGAGACACAAACCGTGCCTACAAATTTCTGTCGAAAGCCCGTCGCCTTGATCCTAGCCTTTCCATAGACGAGCTCCTGGCACCATGCGCTAAAGATGCTAATATTGGTAAGCAATCCTCCACCGAAACCCCGATTTCTAACCAAACCAAATGTTTCTTGAAATTGTCAATTAGCTTATGGATTCAATCATTTTAATTCATCTTTCCACATGAAATCCCGGCATTCTTATAGTTCTGGCCGTTGTCGCTCAATCCCTGACGTAGCAAAGAGCAGCACCCAGCGGGTCTCCAAAATGATTAATACTCGCAAACGATATGGTACTAAAGATGTCGCGCATGAAGGGCAGAGTTATACCGTCATTGAATTCATTCTTCTTGGACATTATGAATGCTATCATGTTGGAAGTGGGAGCCCTGTAGCAAACCAAAGGCGGCCATTCAAGACCTTCGATTAGTTGATCAGTAAATGGGTCTACATAAATAGAAGCGGTAGTCAGCCAGAGCAAAGACTCGCAGGCAAAACCCTTGGATTTTCCCGTCACCTTGTCGAACCCTAATGGCCCTTCTTCAATCTCCCCGTACTGCGAGAACAGTTTCGCAAGCTTATCAGAGTCGACGTCCTTTGGCAGGTTCCTCGGTGTTTGTTAGAATTAAGATTCTTGGCGTTACACAAGAATTGCGTTTTAATCTAATTGAATTGTAACCTGACACCAACACCAACACAAAATCCTTGGTCGATGGCTGGAGAAGCTATCATTCCTCATTATATCCGCTTTGCATTAATGACATTGTGTGGGTGATCTTTTGACAAAATTCGCTGTTGTGTCTTTCATAACCGCGGTAAACGAGAATAATTCGAGCACCATACGTGGCGCAAGAAGGATTTCAAAGCATCTGCAATGGCGTTAGATGCTCCAACTCTTCAATAGGTGATGGTTTTCACAGAGACACTCAAACGTACACCGAAAAATTGTGCATGGAGTTACAGTGAGCCTTGGGAGGCGAAGGAGTCAACAGAGGCGTTATAACACAGTAGTGAAATGCAGCTCGTTATCTCAGAGATAAATGACTCGGCAGCAACCCTTTTACAGGCCGTGAAGCTCTTGGCAATGTACTTGGCTGGACCTGAATACAAGGAAACTGCTCTTTCTGCATAGACAGAGAAAATATGGGAGTCGTACTGTCCCAGCAGCCACTAATTCTTCTTGTCAGCATTATAATTGCCCTCGCCTTCTCTGCAGAAACATTCTAAACGTTTACCCGCGTCCACCGATGCGAGGAACGTTAAACGTTTCTCATACCTGTCAGACAATGTTTTCTTGTCAGGAAGCGTTTCTCAGTTATGGCAGAGGCAGTGCAGCGCTGCCAAGGCTGCAAATTCTATAAAGTAGTATGCTCGAAAAATTCTAAAAGCTCCTGATTCTTGGGATGTTACAGGGTGAGAATAATCATGAATGTCAGGCAGCATGGAAGGACAGATTCTGGTCAAGAGACAGACTGCAGAGAAGACAGCAGAAAGGAGTTGCAATGGCAGGAATACTAAAATAGGACCTGCTCATAAAGACCATAAAACAAATGGTTCAAAGGAATTATGCAGGGCAGGAGTACGCCCGCTCTGATACCATGTTAAACAGACATGGTTAACGAGAAACAGATAGGAAAACAATAGGAAAGATAAATCATTCAGTACAATTTTTATTCACAAAAGATGTACATTTATAGTACAATATGGTGACCGTTGGGATTCACATCCCAAGGTCCCTTGGACTACTTATCCATTTGGCTTCCACGCTAACCCTTTAGGATTAGGTGTCCAACATCATCACATTGTGTATGTGAAGCCATGTGATTGTACCCAATGGCAGTTTTGATTATTGGAGAACGTTGTTTATTAATATTCTTCTCTGGAGATTCAGATGCCTTTTCCCATTTATTGATCTTAAAATAATCTTTTTTTAGGGTCATAACTTTAGATTCTAATGTTTCACAATGCTTTTCCTTTTCTTGAAGTTGTTTTCTTATGCTTTTTGTTCTTCTATTGGCTACTTCTAATTCCATCTTTAACACATTAATTTCCTCAATCATAATGTTTCCTATTGTTTCTAATTCTTTGTTAGCATACCTAAGCTTATCATTCTCCTTTATTTCTTTCATTAAATCATCTTCTTGAGAACTATATGACTTAGTAAGTAACTGATATTCAAGATCCATAAGTACTTGATAGTGATTGTTAGAAGTTGCATCTAAATTTTCCTAGTCATTGGATATGCTATGACTATCTTCATTAGAGTAAAAGGTTTTCTTGTCAGAGAACTTACTTTTAGAAACATTCTTTCCATTATCTTTATGATTTTCTCTATGTGTAAAAATGGATGGATAATGGCCTACTCTTCCATAAGAAAAAGATTTAAAGTGAAGCCTACCTTTGAATTTTCCAGTTCCTACTTGCGATCTCCTCATGAAGATTTCTTCTTCCTCATCTGATATGTAGCTTATTTCTTTGGGTGACTCATTCTCTTTTCCTTTATGTGCGGCTTTGAAAGTTGCTTCTCTCATATCTAATGAACCTCCTTTTCTCATCTCAAAGGTTGTGAGGATCCCATGGAGCTGTTCAACAGTGAGTTTTTTCAAATCATGCATTTCTTCAATAGCAGAGACTTTGGAATTGAACTTAAGAGTTAGTGATCTAAAAATATTTTCAGCAATAGTAGCACCATTTATTTCATTACCAATATTTTTCATTGAGTTAACAATCTCGTCTACACTAAGGAAAAATCATGCAATTCTTTCATCATTACGCATTTTAAGTGCCTCATACTGAATTCTAAATGGTTGAAGTTTAGCACATTTTACCTTGGTGTCACCTTCATAACATTGGATAAGCTTATCTCACATTTCCTTTCGAGTGTTCACCTACATAAATTTCACAAATTAAGACTCAATGAGACTTCCCAAGATGGAATTTACAACCTTTGCATTGGCTTCATATTGTTTCTTCCTTGCAGTATATATGAGAATAAAGGCTATATATTGATGTCCACCTTCAACCCTTGCCCATAAATCTATTCCAAGTTCCTCAAAGTATGCCCTGATTCTGAATTTCCAAAATACAGCGTTAGTTGCATTAAATAAAGGTCGCATGATATGAAATACTCCTTCTTGACTACTCATCTTGATGGATCTCCCTTAAGAAATAAAGCTTCTACTGAGGGACCTCCTCTGATACCTATTGTTGAGAAAAATACTGAGAGGGAGGGGGATGGGGGTGAATTAGTATTTTAAAAATCACTTAAATCTTTCAATTTTTTATTTAGATTTTTGTATGCTATTGTCATTAGGTGAACTGACATATGTATGTGATTATGATGAAGGAAAACAACGTATATCCACTTAACTATCTTTTCATGCATTTCATCATATGTTCTACTTTAACCATTGTATCATTACTTCATTAGCCTTTAATTAAACAGTAACCATGAGAAATAAGAACAGAATAAGCCATCATACATAAGAAACACAACAACACATGAGGAAACCAAGATTTTTAGGTGGAAACCCAATGTGGGAGAAAACCACCGCTGTCATCGTCTCCATATTCATCTTATTATAAAGAAAAAAATATTACAATATTGTATTTCCGTTGACTCATACCAGTATGCAAGTACCCATCTACAGAAGGCTAAAACCTTCTCCCATTCTCTAGCACCCACTGGAAGGGAGCTCCAACCCCCTGATCTCGTTTACTGACACCCACCGAAAGGGAGCTCCAACCACTTGATCAAACTTACCTACTACCGCTAGAAGGAGCATTGACTCCCTCACTAAAGGCTCCAACCCTTAGCACCTTTGTGGACCTTGTTTCATAATATTTCATACTGGATCCACCTAACCCAAAACGTCAAACCTGTAGGCCACTTTTCATCATATTTTCATACTGGACCCACTACCATCATTTAAGCCCAATGCCAAATAAAAATTCTAAAACCAATCATTGTATCAAAATCACTGAACCAAATGAATCATCAAAGAAATCACTGAATCTTAATCAATCAATACAAATAGGTCAAACTAAACTAGGATAGATCATATCAATGCACAACTACTCATCAATAAGCCAAACACTTTCTTATCACAGAGACCAATTATTGCTATTACAAACCTTGATCAACCATGTGTCATACTATTTATGCTATTGTTCTAATTCATACATGTGTATGTACGCACTTGTCCTTAAGAGAACCTGCATATAGATCTCAAAATACTGAACAACTAAGTCCACATCACTAACACATTGAATCAATCATTGAATCACATACTGAACCCATAACAGATCATTAAAACAGATATATATCATCACACAGTAGCATCATCTCTAGTCAAGATATCATTCAATAAACAATTTAACCTAACCATAACTGTCAAATATAGATTATCATGAGAGAGACATCATTGAGAAACAACAACAAACATAACAAAATTGATTAGACATTAATAACAGCTCATTTGCAAAACCCTAACATATGTACTTGACTCTTATAAAGCTCTTTTGTGTATGTACGCACTTCTCATTCACCACACCTGTGTACAAATATGTCCATACTGCAAAATGACTACCCAAAAGCATACTCGCGTATGTACGTGACTTCTTAATGGCATATGAATGTCCAAATTTGTAATCATTGAATCATGCCTTCGCAGCAACAACAAAAAATACTTCGCAACCCTTATTGTCAAATGTTCATGTTAGAGTATCATTACCATCAGAGATCTATCATTGTTAGTCATAATCATAAAAGATCAAGAAAGCATGTTCATTATTCAATACAGTGCTTTCTAATCTATCAAATATGAACCTCCTTCAAGCTCCTTGGTGCACACCTGTTTAAGATCAAATCATTCATTAATAACCCATAGCTTGCACACATAAAACTTTGATCTCCGTCTCCTTATATAGCTTAGGCCTTAGCCTTAGGCCAATCCCTTCGTAATGTTAATGGTATTCTTTGACAGGATCAAATATTCATTGTCACACTCATTACTATGGGCCAATACCATGGCAAAAACCCCTGGTATTGATAATACCATGGTGCAGAAATTGTACATGACTTTTCTTCACCATACCCGTGTATGTACGTGACTTATCTTCATAGGACCCGCATATATTTTCCTAAACTTCACCTTTATCATCTCTCTATCTCTGAATTGATATTTCATTGTCCATCTCACCTGTAGCATCTGTATAACCATCATGTTGAAATCTTTATCAATTAGGTTGCTATCAAGGCAAAACTTTGGCCATTCTCTTTGTCACATTGCGTAACCATCATGTTGACATCTTTATCAAGTAGGTTTCCATCAAGGAAAACACATTAGTCATAATGCCAATAGTGTTGAAGGTGTTGCAGAAGTGCTTGAAAGTGGTTTGATGCAGTGGTTGCATATTTGGGTGGATCTAATTGTAAAGTATAATTTTTGTAATCCATCTGCAGTTTAGGTGTAAAAAAAACACATACACATGTGGATGTCCTGAAGCAAAGTCACATACATAACCCTGTGTGCACAAAATAAGAAAACCATGAGCTTTCCCAAGGTATTTGGAGGCAACGAGTCAATTGATCTGGTCCTCATTGACTTGCCTTGTTCCACATTGTTCTAGGCTAAAGTGATTAGAAATGATGGAGTGTAATGGATGCATGTTGATTTGGTCAATTGGGCAAATGGTGTTGTCATGGACCTAATTGAGGTTATATTTCGTAGTGTATTATCAGAGTTACGTGTGTAAGGATGTAGCATATCTGAAGATCATGGGAATGTGTAGAAGGTTCTGAGATAAAATATGAAGCATTGTAATTTTCTTGATGATTAGTATTGTGTTATTATTGTTATGTTGTAGATAAAGTTGTTGTTGATGTATATTGTTTGCAGAGAGATTGGTTGAGTGGAGTATGTTGCTACTACTAGATTTGATAGTGAGATGTGATTGTCGAGTAGAGAGAGAGAGAGAGAGAGTTTGTATTCTTGTTGTGGTTTCTATGATGTGCAAATGTATTGTTAGAAAAGTTTATGTATTTAGATTGGGTGAAGACAATTATGTGGGTCTAGTACAAAAATAAATGTAACGAGGTCGACAATGTTTTGTACAAAGTTTCGTGGGCTCAATTTGAAAATATATGAGAGGTGGTCCACAAGGTTTTGAAGGTTGAGGGCTTTAGTGGCAAGTGGTGACTTACTGACTTAGGGAGTGATGGCTTCCTTCAAGTAGTGGCCTAAGAAACTATTGGAGGTTGGGGCCTCCAAAAGGTTGGCGCATCTAGCTAATTAGGGCATGCATACTTGCAGAAGAAGTGGCTTCCATCAGATAGTGGCCTAAAGTGGGTGTTTGTTCACATACATCACAAGTTGGGGCTTGGACACTCGTTATGGCTAGTGTATGATGTAAAGAAAACTTTTAAATAAGAAGAAGAAGAAAGAGTTTGGTGGTTTTTCTCCCATAAGAGTTTCCACCAAATATCTTATGTTCTCATGGTTTTTGTGTTTCTCTTATGATTTACTTGTGCATTTATCATTTGTTGCTCCTGTGATATGTTTTGATTACACATATGCATCTGTTGTTCATTTATTGTGCCACTAATCAATTAATGGCTCAGATGACTATTGAATTGAAGTGGAGTAAGAAAACATAGTTTTCTAATATATATGTTGTCTTTATGTGATAATAGAGTGTACATATCTTTGTTTCCTTATGAAAGTCATGTATATATTTTTGTGTGTGTGAAAAGGTAAAAATTGTAAATAGATGATCCATTGTGCACAATACTAAACTCCTCCCCCCACTCAATATTGTTAAGCTCCCAACAAACTGATATTTCCTATACCACACCAAAGTCGACGCCACTTTATACCATTAGTTAGTTGGCACCCTTTTGTATTTGACTCGTATCCATCCTTATATTTCCTTTATTGTCAATCATTTTATTGGTTATATGAAAACACCCCATAAAATCCATTGGCAACTAACAATCTAAATACATTGATATAAGCTATAGTGAAGTTTTGGAATATAATATATATTTCAATAAGCACTTTTTTTTTTTTGTTTTACTCATTTTAATTGCATTGATGAGCTTGATAATTGGAATTATATTATAATTTATGTTTTCAATCTTAGTTTAGGACCAATCAGTTGGACTTTTAAGAAACAAAGTGTCTAGTAGAAATAGAGCATTTGGTAGAAATTCATGCAAATCAAGAAGCCATGTGGCTTTGTTATATCCTTTGAGAGTTTGGATTTCAATAGTAGCATCATCCAACCATATCCTTGTGTGATAAACAAAGTGTCATTCAACTCATTAAATATCTAATTTAACATCAACACAACAAAGACATTGATCTTCCGATGCACTTCATTATGAAGCTTCTTGATGACTGTGTTTTTAAAGTTCTCTATTGCTACTAATTATCAAATTGTTGACATTTTCACAAATGCACTTACAAAGGCCATGTTTTCAAAACTTCGTGCTATGTGAGGAGTTAAGGAATTCTATATTAAGGAAAGATTTACTTTATTATTTCCTTTCTTCACCTTTTATGTCACTTTTGTAAATGGAATGTGTCCTTATTAGGAGGGGGATTTAAACACTTAGGATCTAGTTACATTCCTTATGGGGGGGGGCGGTGTGGGGAGCAGATTTTAGACACTTAGGATTTAGTTAGATTCAACTTGGTTTAATTCCTTTTTAAGTAAAGGGTGGTTCTTTAGTTATGTTCCACAATCATGATTGTGTTCTATACATAAACTAATCTAACAATTCATCTTCTCCTTGATACTATTGACACTTGATCCATGGTTTAACGCCTAATTTGTCCAACATCTCTATTTAAAGAGCATGTCACATCATTTCTTGATGATTGGTTGTTGAGAGATGTTCATGTAATCTATTTTTTTGCGATAATATATTTCCTCAATTAACATTCTTGGTTGGGCTTGTGGATTATTTCATTTTTAAGGTTAAACACTCTTTGTGATTGGTTAATTAAAAATGTTTAACTTATGAAGATATTCCTAATCTTTTCCTAGGTTTTAAATGCTTAACACTTTTGTAAATAAATATCATACCAATTAAGTAAGCAAAAGAATGTAAGAACAATTACATACAAAATACCACAAATTTTTTTAAATAACTAGAAAAAGTCTAACTAAAAATTTAGTGAAAATAACTAAAACACTATGAAAAAGTTACATGACTCAAACAATATGGTTCAACTCTTATTATCCTTACTATCAAATGACCAAAGATAATCACTCTAATCCTAGAAAGCTTAATGGATAGATGCGGTGGATGGGAAAATATCGTGTTGATGGTTGCATTGACACGGTGTCATGTTGTGCAACCCCAAATGAGAGCTTAATGGCTTTGGAGGTGGATTGCCAAGTTCGTATTTGTATTGAGTATCACCCGAGACTACTCCTACCTTTTTGGGATCAAGTCTTGCTTGAAACCTTTAGATGGTGTTAATCATGCATTCGTAGAGGATGTTAATGGCTTTGGAGGTGGATTGCCAAGTTCGTATTTGTATTGAGTGTCACTCAAGACTACTCCCACCTTTTTGGGATCAAGTCTTGCTTGAAACCTTTAGATGGTGTTAATCATGCATTTCTAAAGGATGTTGTGCCCATTTTAGTTTTCGTGGGAATATGATATAGTGGGGAAAAACGAAATTATTGCAAAGGAATCTAACGCCGTGTGGGCAGTGTCATTTGTGAGCTCATCATGCACAAGCTGAATTTATTCCACAAGGCAAACTTTCCACATGCAAAAAAAATGTTTAGACTTGGACTTTGTTAGGTTTATAAAGGGTAGTAGAAATTTGAGTATGGAATTTAAACTTGGAATTTGTTAGGTTTATAAATGGTAGTAGAATTTGGAGTATAGAATTTGAACTTGGAATTTGTTAGGCTTATGAAGGATCGTAGAAATTTGAGTATAGATTAGGTCGTACTTTCTATTTTGGTGCAAATTTGTCTCCAGTTTTCCAAAGCCGAAACCCTTTGTTCACGTTTGTCTACTACTTTTGTGTAAAGTGGAACAACCCTGATTCCGTTTCTGGAAGGGCGGTCGGCTAGACACGACTATTGCAAGGGAGTGAGGGCAAAATATCAAAGTTTCAGGTACATATTGAAATTTAGGAGAAATTTCTCATATTTTGTCCAACAGTGGATGTGCCGTGATGCAGTCAATTCCGTCTCAGAAATGGGCGGTGTGTACTGCCTGTCTTATTCGCTTGTGATGTTATGAAATGAATGTGGAATGTTTTCCGAACGCGCATTAGCGGAGGCACGTTGGTGAAATGCGACGTGCCAGTGGCTCTGGAGACCGAAGTGGAAACCTGGAAGGTCTGGATTTCTAATTGGCAACCGACCGGAAAATGCCTTCTTTGAATCCTTTGTTGGTTTGTCTAGTATTCAACAACAGCAATTGATAGTGACAGGTAACTACAAATGCCAACTCTAACCTGCTGGGACGGTCCCCACTAGTATTGAATTGAACGAATTGTGCCCTGTGACCGACCATGTACTACAATCATTCCAACCGGGGAAAAAAAGTGACTAATGAGAGCCCTTAGCGTACAAGACTCGCAGGATTATCGCACCTACACACAGATGTTTTGGTCTCGCCTCCGCAGCTTTATAAATCCAGCCTTTCGCTTATATTTCTCGCAGCTCATGTGGATAAGTTTGTTAGCCTCGGCAGATTTATACGTCGACCCTTTGATTACAATTCTCACAACGCATGTGGGATAAGTCTGGTGTAAGAAATTCTCGTAACTGATTTCGTTCTCTGGTACTCTCCGCTGTAGAAAGAGAAGCCAGAGCTTTACGTAAAGTTTCCCTCGGAGTCATAGGGGAATCACCTGAGTGAATTGTGTGTATAAGCATAAGCATATTAGGCATGGCTTTTGGCAATCTTTTGCCCGAAAATGGTCTCCCTTTGCGATTCAGTAGAACAGGGGCTCTTCAATTTCAGAACATGAGTCCTGAATTGGTTTGTTTTTCGAAGAAAAAAGTTCCTCTGGTCTTGCCAAGTATTAATGCGCATCTTACTACTAGCCCAGCTTCTGTCCCGTCCACTGTAAAACCCGCTGGTCTTAAGAATCAATTTCTTTCCAATGGCTCTAATAAAAAGTCCAAAGCCTTGGATAAAGTTGTACAAAAAGAAGCAGAGGTTTCGATGGATTGGAGTCCAATTCAAAGACTGGCAGCTGCGGCTTTGAATTCCATAGAAAGTACTCTAATTGCATCTGAGAAAGAGCAACCTCTGCCCAAAACAGCCGATCCCCAGGTTCAAATCTCTGGCAATTTTGCGCCAGTTAGCGAGTGCCCTGTAAAGCACGAGCTGCAAGTTTTGGGCACAATTCCAGAATGTCTGGAAGGTGTTTATGTACGCAATGGGGCCAATCCAAGGTTCGAGCCTTCTGCGGGCCATCATTTGTTTGATGGAGATGGTATGATACATGCAGTTGGCTTGAAACAGGGCAGAGCTAGCTACTGCTGTAGATTTACTCGCACGCATCGTTTGTGTCAGGAGGAGAAAATTGGGCGAGCTATCTTTCCCAAGCCAATTGGAGAGCTGCATGGTCACTCGGGATTAAAAAGGCTGACATTGTTTATTGTCAGGGCTCTGTTTCGATTACTGGATTGCAGCCAAGGCACGGGAGTTGCTAATGCGGGGCTCATTTTTTTCAATGGGAGGCTTCTCGCAATGTCTGAAGACGATTTGCCGTACGCAGTTCGAGTTACAGAAAATGGAGAATTGAGGACTCTGGGTCGGTTTGATTTTGAGGGGCAACTGAAATCTTCGATGATCGCACACCCGAAAATAGACCCTGAAACGGGTGAAATGTTCGCTCTCAGCTACGATGTGATCAAGAAGCCGTATCTCAAGTACTTTATGTTTCGTCCCGACGGGACCAAAGGGCCCGATGTTACAATATCTCTAAAGGAGCCCACGATGATGCACGACTTTGCCCTAACAAAGAATTACGTCGTGGTTCCTGATCAGCAGATCGTTGTCCGGCCCCTACAGATGGTCTTTGGAGGATCGCCTGCTATTTATAAAAAACAGAAAATCCCGCGCTTTGGCGTCTTGCCCAGGTACGATTCAGACGAGAGCCGAATGAAATGGATCGATGTTCCTGACTGCTTCTGCTTTCATCTCTGGAACGCCTGGGAAGACGGAGAAGAAATTGTGGTAATCGGTTCTTGCATGACTCCGCCCGACAGTATTTTCAACGAATCCGACGAGCCTCTCAGAAGCCTTCTGTCAGAGATCAGATTGAACACCAAGACGGGTACCTCCAGTAGGCGCGACATTGCTCCGCTAAATTTAGAGGCCGGGCAAATTAACCGGAACTATGTGGGAAGAAAAACGCAATATGCATATCTGGCCATAGTAGAACCGTGGCCCAAAGTTTCCGGAATCGCCAAGGTGGATTTGCAGGCAAAAGGCAGCCCAGAAGAAAGAGTTGCAGGCAAAATAATGTACAAGGAAGGATGTTATGGCGGGGAGCCTTTCTTCGTACCACGCACATCGGATCCGAGTGCCCCAGAAGATGATGGCTACGTTCTCACCTTGATGCACAACGAAACAACTTGCTCTTCTGAGCTTCTCATTTTGGATGCCAGATCTTCCAACCTGGACATAGTTGCCTCAGTGAAGCTACCTTCCAGAGTCCCCTATGGTTTCCATGGCACATACATGAGTTCTCACGACCTGGCGAAGCAGATACTTGACTTCTGACAGTGACCCCTGGATCCATGTTTTCTCATCTTCATTAAATGCAGTGGCAGCAGTATAGTTAGTTCTGTGATATGTACCGTTCTGTGTCTATAATATTCATGAAAGGGATATTAGAGTGGCTATGCGCGGTTCAATTCGTGGCCGTTGTATCATCCACAGAGTAGGTCGTTTAGTTTGTATATACCTGCGCAGGTGGTCCCTGGTCGCTGGATTAGTTATGACCAGTCATAAATGTAATTAGTTTTGGCTCAGTTCTTGTAATATAAATCTATATGGTATATCTGTCCACAACATAGCAGATTTCTTCATGGATTTTTAACTTATATGAGGCTCTATATATAAATTGCAGTTTTCTTGTCTTGTTTTAGGGTCGTTTTTTCTATCGGTCATTCTTTGGGCTATTCGAAACGCGCAGTTGACATCATTTGCATCGCTGTAAAAGTCTCCAAGTTCACGTTTGCAGAATCAAATGATTGGATTTTCAGGAAGTTGGGCCGCCGTGTCTATGCGTTATACGCTCTGGTGGTTTATTCTGCTGCGTACTTTTGGGTGGAATTTGTTGCGATTTTCAGAGAAAGTTTCTTATTATTCGGAATCACATCTCTCTACATACCTAAGTCTCCAGGAACTAATTTTAAACAATAAATATCAAAATTTGACTAAATTTTCTTTTCATCTAATTTTCGACCAAACAATCTCAAAATGGCATTGTTAGATAACAATTTTGCTTGGAGGCAAATTTCTTGTCGGTGAGAAAATCTGACTGTTTAAATGTTTGAATAATTTTTCTTAGGGTATGAATTTTTTTAATGCTGGAAATAGATTTAGTATCATCAAGAATTTATAAAGGAATTTAGGAGGCATTGAAAATCTTGAAGCTTAACAATTTAATTTAAATTTCTAAAAAAAATTGCCAAATTTTATCAAAAATATAAATAAAAAATATTGTTGGGATGCCACAAATTTATTTCTACCAAATTTTATCAAAATCTTACCAAAAGGCATTGTCTACCAATGCCATAAATTCATTTCTGCCAAATTTAATCAAAACCTTACCAAAAGCATTGCCTAATTTACCACGGCAGTGGTTTTTTGCTGGAATCCAATAAAAAACCAAAAAATCAGAATGCTAGTGTTTGAATATTTTTTTAGGGTGGAAATAGATTCAGTGCCATCAATTTTTTTATGATGGAAATAGATTAAGCGCCATCAAAAATCCCTAGAACACCCAAAATCCTATGACAACTGTAACCCAAATTTTCAAAAAATACTGCTAAATTTTATCATAACCTTATACAAATTATCATTATTTTCCGTACTAATTTGTGTGGGTTTTTTTAGACTTGCGCTCTTATGAAAATTCTCATTATCTTCTCCCGGAAAATGTAATAGTCAGACTACACTCTCCAGATACTTATAGTGTTTAGATAATGCCGTTTATAATGTTTAGACAACGCCGCCTTTCTGTTATGTAATGGCGTAAGCGTCTTTAATGTATTCAGTCACTCTATCTGGGTAGGCCTCAAGCCGTTATCGTGCGCGGAATGTGGTTGGTTATCTGGGATTCTTCCTTAATTGTGGTTAGCTTTTTATTTCCTAGTTAGAGACTTAAATATTATTTTAACTGTATATGGCAAGCTATCCACATACGACGGATAAGTCGTCCAACAGAATCACAACAATGATAGCGGCGACGAAAGATCGAGCAAGCAACAGCTCAGCCGTCATCGTGACGTTATATGGATTATTTGTTTATATATTTAGTTTATTTAGGTGAGAATATTTGTGTTTTATGATTTCGTGTTATTTTTAATTAAGATAGATGCATTAAAAATATGTACCATTTTCCGAGGGGCATTTAAAATATGTATATTTTGAAATTTCTCTAATTATGGAATTAGAAATTATTGAGAACTGTTCTAAAATTCTAGTTAAAGTTATCTTCAATTTAATTTGAGATAATATTAGTATCGAAAATATTTTTTTAATGGTGCAATATGGATAATTTGGATTCAGATTAAGGAAAAAATATTATTTATAAAATAAGGATAATGTTAAAAATATTATTGTATGAGTAAAAATTAGAAAGAGAGGAAATTTAGATATATTATAAATATGTTATTAATCTAATTTTAAAAATTAGAAGTATTTTTTTGTGTTGATTAATGTAAATAAGTAGGCATTTCTAAAATAAAGCAAATTTTAGTGAAGTTATGTATTGGTCAATTCCCAAGACATTTTGGATGAAAAGAGATTATGAACTTTATGACACTAAGAGGGTTGAAAATGAAAATTACTTTCTTTTAGATTGTCCATTATATACTCATATTAAATCTAAATTTCAAAATATTTGTCATACTACCAACCTTCTTCACTTTTTAACTCAATAAACATAGTTTAAAAAAACTCATAATTTTTTAAGTAAAATTTAAAGAAATCTCTTAAGAAAAAAGAATTTAACAAGTTAAAAAAGAAATAAATTCTTGAACTAAATTTAACTCTATTTTTTTTTCCTAATTTTTAATTTTTTTTACTTACCTAACCATTATGCTATTCTTTAAAACCTCAATATAAAAATGAGGTCATATAACTTAAAAACAATATATTTTCTTAAGGATATTATATATTCTCATTTCAAATAAATGGTAAGGCTCATCGTCGAATTTTCAATCTACTTAATTACTATAAATACAAAACTATTTATAAGCCTTTAAATTAAAATATTAATTATGTTTTTTGAAAGCCAAAAACATAAGAATTACAACTAGTATGTTGGTGATTGACAACCTTAAGGAAAACCAATAAATCCCTAGCTTAGTGTTTATCAACTTGTTCATTATCTATTATAGATTGCAAGCATAGACACATAAAAGATTAGTATAAAGGAATTTATAACATGGATGTACTTATGCTTGCCATATAACCATAGCAAAAAATAGATAACATAACTCGAACTAGGCTATTAAATAAGGGTGGTAATGTCTACTCCTTTGCCTACCCATTCTGAACTACCTTTATAGTCTCATTATGTTCCAACTTTGAACTTGTCGATTGGCCCTCATCCTTAAGGATAATAGGGTTAAATGGGGAGCCACCTTTCTCAACGTCTTGCAATTAGGTTATGTCTCCCTTTGTTGGCTATGCCACTAAGAGACCAATGCCAAAAAATCTTTTACACGTTATTTTAAACTTTCCTAAAAAATCCTAATTGTGTGTAGGGTGTCTTCCTATGGTTCTCGTGTCCTTCCCAAGACATGAACCACAATCGTCTTAATTAGTCAATAGGTCTCAACAGTCTTAAAAAAAATTGTTTCCTGCACACATTAATGGAATGGCTTAGACCCAACCATTTACGTATTCAAGGTTATGGTCCTCTATTGTTTCTACCACGTTGTCTCAACTCCTTTCTCCATCTCCTACATTTGTTTTTGAGCCTCAATTGAACACTATATATAGTTGAAATTTTCTACCTCTTGGGATTCTTGTACAACTCACGACGGGTGAGAAGGATGATTTGAGGAGGGGGCTCTTCCTTACCATCAATTATTTTTACACCTACACCTTCCTTTACCATGTCGCTTCCCATTTTCCACTCTACTATGACAACCAAGAATATTCCCAACAACAACACCCCACTTATTATCTTTCTTGATCATAATCGAGAATCTACAAATGGGCCGAAGGAAGAGAAGTATCCCAATATTATTAGGCTCACCAAGCCTTAACCCTTGGATTTAAAAATCTTCTTACATTATTGAGTCTTTATCCCACTCTAAAAAACTACAATGACTAGATAACTCACTAGCTAAGGTATATATAAAACATACATGGGAAATATAGTACAAGAAATTAAACACAGTTTTGTTATAGATAGTTAACAAAAAGCTAGGAGAATGTGTATCCTCATAGGCTTGCTTCTTTGTCTAGGATTGGTTTTCCTTCCAAGCCTTTAAGGAGTTACAACCATTGATTGAATGATTCCACTTTCCTTGTGATCATGTATGCCTTATGTATACCTTTATGGATAACCATTCTCCTTATTTTCCAATGATGCCCACCTTTCATAGCTAGGTACATGTAGAATCATATTATGGAGGCTTACATCAATTGAAAGGGGCTAAACTCGGTTGTGGAGGGTCTGTAATCCTACTGAAAATATCCTTGTATATGAATACATAGATCCATAACCATCTTCTACCTTACGGGTGATGGATGAGAATTTTCATGTGCAGAGGCAAATAATTGACATGTTAGAGTGGTTGTGCCCCCTCCTATGTACACATCATATGTGTAGTTTTTGTCTCATTCATTTATATTTTTGCAATCCTCTCATGTTTTTCGAGGGGTGTGCTCCATTATATGTCCTTAAGGGAATAGAAAATATGTGGCATCGATTAAGATGCCAATTTTGGAAAAGGATTTATTTTTCATCTTGGACAACTTACCAATATTCTAATGTCTAATTTGTTGCAAAGGTCGATTCAAGTGAACTCCATATTGCCTCCATATTTTGATAGTTATTTTTTAACATCCTTCTGTTACACTCCTTCTAGATATTCATACTATGAAGCTTGGGAAGAAGTTCCATACCTCATTAAATATGGGTTATAAAAGGGATCAACTTGCGAACTTTCATATCCTCCTAGGTTTTATCAGACTTTCTAAAGAGAGTTTGAATATGATGGGGGATTCATAACCTTTGCATTGAAGATGATCCCAATTCAATTTTTTTGTAGGCTAACAACTAATGAAAGGATGATATTTGGGAAATAATTATGATTCCAAATATCACTCCATATATCTCTCATGTTATTTATGTTTAGTCTTACATATATCTAGTATGTGTATTTAATATTAACATTTCCATCATCCTATTGTACCCACCTCAAGATTTCATTACCATTCCAAGTTTATATCTATCAAAAGTTGTAGCTCCATTTCTTTTGTATCCTTTGGATCCCACTTGATTCCCCATGTGTCACATTGCTTACACTCTTTGTCTTTTATAGCCTATGTTTGGGCCTAATATTCCTAGTAGTGCAAACCTTTTTCCACCCTTTATGGATCATAAAGACTATGGAATAATAAAATATGGGTTTTATACCAAAATGTTTTCATCTTCCCATGTGCTCTCCTAAAAGAAAGCTAATTGGAAATTTATACCAGCCCAAAGACAATATATTTATAAACCTATAAAATATCCTTCCATGGATGTTAAGTCATGGATAGAGACATTGGTTTCATACATAACAATCCAAATCTTGGCCCATAATTCAGTTGGATATTTTGTCTAGTTGCACCATGTTTTAATTGTAAACACTCAACCTATGAAAATAGGGTCCCTGATGCCCAAATATCCATTGAACTTGGGAGCACGGATCTTATTCTATACCACAAAGGCCAATTTCCTCTCTCTTGTGGAATCTCTCGATATGAAGATCCATGGAAGGTTGTGAATTATTTTAATGATATTCACATGGTCTGCCAAGACATAGAACAGATAAAGTGGAATTTAATGAAAGACAAATTGGATTATAATAATCCTATAAGGGAGAGAGAGAAATCCAAAAATCCTAGGGGATGTGATTTCTCTCTAGTTTCGTAATCAGATCCTCCCAACTGACATTATGAAGGTAAATGTTTTCCAAAAGAGGTTTTGGAGGGGAGAATTCTTTTTCTAAACCCTAGGATATGGGAGATGTATTATTTCATCACCAAATTAAGAGAAATATTTCATACTTACAATAGTTTATGAGAGCACCAAATTCCTTCATGATGAAGTTTAGTGTGGCTTTGAAGGTCAAAGATCCCTTGATTATGGGAAGGCCTAAGAGGAGTTTATTATCCATGAATTTGAGGTGGGTAAATGGATCAACCAAGGGATGAGTGAATATTCCTTTAATAATGACCATACTTAAGCCTTTTTTAATGAAGTTACATGGGCCTTTAACAATGATAATATAGAGAAAGGGAGAGAGGGGATCCCCTTAACAAATTCCCCTGAAGGGGTTGAAGGTTTGAGATGTCAACTCGCTTACTAGAATGGGAAAGAAAACTGGTGAGATCAAATTTTTAATCTAGAGGACCCATTTGGAGCATAACCCAAGGATTCTAGGACACTTTGGATGAAAATCCAATTGAGATTCATTTTTAGAGAATGTATGGATTTTTAGTTATAGGACTTAGATTATCCATAATGTTTTCTGAATTTTGTCGGCATTTTGAATTAGAAAATGTATCCATATTGAGACAAAGATGGATCCTATTTCATATTCGAAACAACGACAACACTGAAACAATAATGTGGATAATTCGATTCATCTACCTACAAATACATACCACATATATCTAAAAATAACTAATATATGGATTCATGGGAAAGAATGATTTAATTAAGAATTTTTCTACCTTTTATGAAGCCACCCTACTCAAAGGAAATAATTTTGATTAAAATAGGCTTAATCCTATTAAATATGACCTTTGCAATTTTTTTATAAATTACATTGCATAAATATATGGGATGAAACTTATTTGTAATGTTTTCCTCTTGGTCCTTTGGTATGAAGGTGATAAAGGTTGCTCTAAATTTTTGAAGGATATTTGCTAAAAGTTTGATATTATTTAACCAATTCCCAAACCTTCTTATTGATGATTCTCCAACAAGATTATAATAATTAGACTATGAATCCATTCCATCCTAGATATTTTCCCATTGTTGTCTCTTTAATAGTGCTCTTCACTTCCTCCATTGAGATGGGTTGAGTTAAACTATTTATTTCTTTAGTAGATATTAGAGTGTGGATTACTTTCACAATTGAATAAATCACACCTTCCTATTCCTTAGTAGGTTCCTTTAGGATTAATTGATGATCTAGGTGGCTCCAGACACACTGAGAATTCAGAAATGGCTTAACAAAAATTTGAAAATAAAATCTCTAAAATGTAGCCAAACTAGTACCAAGTTGTAGTGCTCTTCATTATGATTTCGGTGGTGCATACAACACTAAAATCTAAGTCTGTATGACAGACTTATGACTCTTTAAAGTTTGAGAAGACAGGGGAAAAGCGAGACCCACAATATACCACATGGCATCCTAGTCATTAGGTGGGACCCACAAGCTCATGTGAAAATCAAGTGTTTCCCTACTGGACCTTCACACATCGAACCATTTCATTGGCTTCTTGCACCTGCGACAGGACAAAAAATATATATATTAAACATTCCAAAAAATAACATAACCATATTGAAAAAGTGGTCATTAATATATTAAAGTTATAACAAAAATCATATATTAAAAGAAATATGGTTTAAAAACCATATAAAACAAAAATTAAATATGGTTATGTTTAAACAAAACACAAAATATCAAATAACCATTAAAATGTTCAACAAATTGCCAATCAAAAAAAGTTGGTGGCTAAATAATAGTTGGTGGTTAAAATATATAGATGCCATATTAAATATGATAACCATATGTCATTAAATTTGTTTAGACGAAGGTTGTTATATAAAACCCAAAAAAATAAAGAAAAGAGGTGGTTCTCATAGGTTTGACACTAGGACCCCTCCAACAACCATCCTATTTTCCATTGCGACAACCAACAACCCATGGGGACCAAACCTTCTTTAGTCCACCTGCCAAGCATTATTTAAATGCTTAGTAATTTTTCCATGGAACCGATGGAGAAGGAGCACCAAGGATGTGTGAAACAATGAGCACATTCACAAAGGTGGAACCATGCCAACACATTTTTTGAAACATCTTTGTAGGGAATATTCTTTGATGTTGAAAAGGTTCCCTTAGAGGGCCAGATGTGCTAGTGACAAAATTTGACAAGTGGATAGTCATTTTTGCATTTTTTCTCACCAAGAGTAAAAAATGCAGTTAGAATCTCCATCTGAGAAGCAGAAATGCAGGTGTCAAATAACAAGGAACTTTGGAGAATATTATGGAATCTTAAAGATTCCCTTAGAGGTTGATTTTTGACCGAGGTAGAATGTTGTCAACTTTATAGTATTTTTTCACATAATTTCATAGGGAGCACACTAGTGTGCTTGGAATCTTCATCCGAGCAGTAGATTTTTTGGCCATCTTCAGGAAGGAATCTTTGGGGGAATCTTTAAGATTCCTATGAGTCCAAAATTCAATGGTGTGAGAAAGGGGAAACGTTTATAGTCATTTGACACGATTTCACACCATGGGATTAGGGTGTGATCTGTTTTAGCAGCTGAGCTTTGCATTTTTCAGCCGTGATTCCCTGACAGTGGAGGTATATGATCTAGTTATGTCATGTTTTTCTTTTGATTTGCTGAGATGATGTTTTTGTTGTTGAGATCCCTTATTACCATTGTGTTGAGGGATACTTGTATACCACACCATGTGATATTTCAATTAGCTTGTCATGCAGAAGAAATGCACATTTGAGTGAGAGTTCCTATAGGGAGAACATCTCGTGGAGAGACATGCTACTCTTGTTGAGGGAATTTTCCCATATGAGTGAGAGTTCTTAGGAATGTCTCATGGAGAGATATGCCACTTCGTTTGAGGTTATTTATCCTTGTAATGGCAAAAGACATACCATGTAAATCATCATCTTGAAGTATTAATGAAGCTGCCTCCCCACTCTTAAAACCAGGGCTCGGAGGCATACCCACAATGGGTGAACTCCATCATCAATATGTTTATGTTCATTAATTTGATGGTTTTCATTATGTTTCATCTTCTTTATAGTATGAACATGTGGCTTTACAGTATGAACTCGGGATTCTAGAGTTCATTTTGACTACAAACATGTTGTTAATAATGAACATAAAGAATGGCGTAGAAAGTCATGTAGTTTTTGTGGTTTACATAACCATGTGGTTACTGAGTGCTAGAAGAGAATGGAAGCAAGCAAGAGGATGAGGTGTGAAAGACCTTTCCTACATCAGGAAAAGAAGAAGCTAAAGTAGGTCTGGAGGAAGAATAATTTTTGAAGTCATTGCAATAGAGGTAGTCATCAAAGAGCCACAAGTTGCAGGCTCCATCGAGAGCAGCCTCTTAAGGACAAAGCCCCCATGCAGAAACCAACTGGTGAAGATGTTTAACGAGAAAATACACCACATTCCTCATGGTTCACTTTGTTGAGAAAGAGATGATTTTACTAGATACAGTAGCTTGTCATGACCAGATTTTGTAAATCGTGTTTTGCAATTTAAATTGTAAGAGTGATGATGTGTTTTTTCCATTGATTATTAAAGCAATCATGATGTTTTGGCCTCTGTTGGACACCTAATCCTAAAGGGTTAGCGTGGAAGTCGAATGGACAAAGCAGTCCAAGAGACCTTGGGATGCGAATCCCAACGGTCACCAAATGTACTATAAATGTATATCAAATTGTTAATAAAATTGTATCGCATGCTTTATCTTTCCTAATTGTTCTCCCTCACCATGTCTGTTTAACATGGTATCAGAGCGGGCGTATTCCTGCCCTGCAAAATTAATGTGAGCCATTTGTCTTATGGCCTTTTTGTGCAATTCATTTCTGCCACATTCCTCTGCCTGACACTGCAAGCACAAGCGCTGTCCAAGCTGGTCTGACATATCTTCTTGCCATACCGGCGCTCTATTCTCATGTGTAACTGCCATACCGGCGCTTTATGCTCATGTGTAACTCCTATTTTCGAACTCAAAGATTCCCCGACTGTTCTGAAGAAAGCGTTTCATATTTGCAGAAAATCTGAGTTGCAGTGAGAGGGGCGATTCTCATCCAATGCTTCTTTGAACCGGTCCACACGAGAATGCGAAACGTCTGACCCAGCTCTGTTGTCCTTCGATGTGCTGGCCTGCCTGTTGAAGTCTGACATGAGAACCTGCAAATTCTGCATTGCCTGACTACGTACCTAACCCTTCAAAGATGGTAGAAGCAACATGTCTTAGGACTTTTGATCTGTTCTGGTTCCTTGTATATGTTTAATCTGAGAGTGACATATTTATGTTACATACAATATTACATAATTTACTCTCCCAGATTGTAACGTTCTGTGTCTCTTTCATTCTTAATACGAGATTTTTCTCAGGCCTTGAGTAACGGTTTGAATTCATCATCTTCTTGCATTAGCGCTAATTGGGGCATGTCTTTTGGTACAGAAGGCAAATAATGAAGCATTGAATCCTTCTGTAACGGTTTGAATTCATCATCTTCTTGCGTTAGTGCCAAATGGGGCATATCTTTTGGTACTGCAGGTAAATAATCAGAATCATCATTGTAATTTATAACTGTAACCACGTACTCCTCTCGACGCTGTAGATGCGCTAAACAGAGATTGCAGAGGCTTCATTATGAATAGTTTTCTGGATCATGTATGGATATAGAGCCGGATTGTGACGCTGGATAGCCTTATACGTTGGATTATTGGAACGACAGACAGCTTTTGTGATGAATGTATGGAATTGAAAGTGATCAGGATGGGTTCATTTATAGAGTATGATCGATGCAGGATGACCGGTTATAACTGAACATCTGTTTTTGAAGCTAGGATATGCTATCGTTCCCTGGTTCGTAGTGGTTTAGCAGGATCGGGCATAACTTATTTTTTATCATATTTCCATATACCCTTGTTCTCGTACTTTCTTCCCGCATCATTATGTTACTTGTGCCATTTGTGCCACTACTCTAGCTGCCAAGGGCTCTTCCCTTTGAGTGGATTCTAAACCAGCAGGTCTTGATTTACACATGTAGCTCGTTCCCTAGCACACTGGTTACTCCCATGGAAAACGTGGAAAGATAAGACCACGCAGGTTGTTGGATTTTCTTGATCGTTCCTCGTGAGAAGGGATAAACATGCAGTGGATTTGAGATTGTAAGGGTTCCTCATAACCCTTGCTTGTTCGTTCCCCCCGGCAGAGATTTCAGTTCTTGAACAACTCATCAGAAGTGTTGGGATGGTACTGTATTTCCCCGGACGTTATATTATGAGGTTCTTTTTCACGATACTGGAGAAGATTCATCGTTTTAAAAATAATATACCGATTCAAGGACACCGAGTTTGGTGAGGCGCACAGAATCCACTTGTTGCAGGTGCCACCGAGGTTGAATGCATCATAACGACTGCGTGTTGAATATTGAAGGGTCAGATGAGATAGAGAAATACTGGAGAGGAGAGGAGAGAAGAAGCCACGGATTCCAAATTATCAAGTGTGTATTTGTTGATAAATGCAAATACCGGTAGAATAAGAAGATTAAGTAATATTTCAAACAGCAAACATTTGTAAAGCGACTAATAATTTCTATACATTGATGGAAAATCTATCGGTGTGTTTCCCAGAGAGGCACTATCTGCATTACAAGTAGAAGTAGACTATTGACAAATTAATGGCTCATGTAATTTATTTGGCCAAGGAGCATGCAAAATAAAACGTGAGTAAAAGAATGCAATTAGTTAAGGAAGAATCATTATTGTCGAGCTTTGAAAATTCGTAACATATTTCTTTACAGTCATTTTCAAGCCCTGACAACAAATGTCGTCCAAATGGTATATTTATTGAAACTTTGGACAATTATGTTAAAAGAAACAGGCGGTGCCCTCGTTTTGAACATTGTAAACACCATCGATCTGGTACGCGCGGTCCATCTTGGAGGTTCATATCCAACCAGATAATTAAAGCAGCCAGTTCCTATTCTCCAATAAGAAAGAAAGAAAGATATTGATGATTACGGTTAGCGTTGCGTAGAATTCACTTTATCGATTTCAGGTTCAAAAAAAAAACTTAAAGACAATTGTGATACCTTCACGACCGCTGACATTAAGGACATCTGTGAACAGCTTTTAAAATGTAGGATCAAAACTGTTATTTCAGCGTTCCGTTTTTATGTTATCACAGAATTGATCAGAGTTCAAGATAATTACAACACACCCGTGCAAATACTCGCCGACGGGAGGGTCTAGATCCGTCATAACCTGATTATCAATTTATGAAACTGGTAAAATTCGAATGTCAATTATTACAGAAGCATGGTGAACGTTGAGGCTGCGCTAGCTCCTAACATGGTGATTTGCATCTAAATTGTATTCAAGTACATTAAAGCAGCGAGTCATTTTCTACATTGAAATTGATACTGTGTTGTCTGGTACTCATCTAATAGTTGCAATTATTTATCATTTTATAGACCAATTTGTAGTTGAAGAGAATATCACTTCTCTGATTATATTGGTCTGAAATGGATAGAATAGATGATGTATTGAAACTACCGAATAATTTAATGTTGTCAACTGTTGATGAGACCGTTAAGATCAACAAAACCTCTCTTTCCAATATCAAAATATGTCTCCAAAATGCACAGGAAAAGATTGATTTTTTGCAGCTTGAGACAAAGCTGCAGCAAGAAGAACTACAACAATGGAGTCATCATTCTGAACCTGTTCCTGTTCAGAAGATTGAAACAGACTAACATAAACAACAAGTCAGTAATGTTCTTGTTCATTCAAATAAAGCAACAGTTGTAAATGCAGATGCAGAAGTTCAGTCTGCACTTCCCAAGCCCATCATTAGACCTTGGGAACAGCTTGTCCACAACAAGCACAAAACTAGTCTTGGATATGACAAGGACTTGTCCTTTCATATTCCA
>APFE030125422.1:20108-46532 GCA_000404065.3 Pinus taeda | reverse complement strand
AGGTTGAAGTTTTACCTTTTATGCGGGGTGAGACCTCCCTTTTATGGTTGAAGGTTTCCCACTTTAAAACAATAGGATCACTTCCTCTAGCAGAAGACTTACAGCTTCTTGCGAAAGTTTGGAAGAGTTCTAGGAACTGCACTAAGCGTTCCAGTGTTGGTGGCTATCCTTAAACCACCGCCCTTTTTTACCAACATTTCATAGAGCACATTTAGCCTAGTGCTGCCATGCATTATTGCACATTTTATATTACAGCTCTTTTCTTGGACTCATACATAACCCTTCGGATTAAGGGGGGGAATGTTGGACACGTAATCCTAAAGGGTTAGCGTGGAATCCGAATGGACAAAGCAGTCCAAGAGACCTTGGGATGTGAATCCCAACGGTCACCAAATGTACTATAAATGTATATCAAATTGTTAATAAAATTGTATCGCATGCTTTATCTTTCCTAATTGTTCTCCCTCACCATGTCTGTTTAACAACCTCTTATTGTTAGCTTGGGTATTTGTTTCTATTCTGAAGTAAAATTGACCATAAAGTGTGTGTTATAACTTATAAACTTGTGGCACGAATGGGGATTCTTTGGTCATTATTAGTTGGTAATTGAGCATGTAATTTGCAAATATTGTAATACAAGTTTGCAGGGGATGTAGGTGTCGATTCATCACTTATGGCTCCGAAGGACAAGGGTGAAAGAGAAGGAAGTGTGACCTATTAGGACGGTTGTGGTGCAGACAATGTAACACAACAATTGCAAACTATGTTCATGCTTTTGGAGGACTAAAATCTCCTTAGAGGGGAGGAATGATCTAGGTGGGTCAAACACGCTAAGAATTTAAAAGTGGCTCCGCAAAAGCTCAAAAATCAAAGTCTCCAAAATGTATCCAAACCACAAGTTGTAGTGCTTGTCATTATGATTCCATTGGTGCAGACGACAGTAAAATCTGTATCTGTATGACTGACTTATGGCTTTTTAAAGTTTGACAGGATAGGGAAAAAAAGGGCCCACAGTGTGCCACATGGCATCCCAGTCAGCAGGTGGGACCTGCAAGATTACGTGGAAATCAAGTTTTTACCTATCGGAACCTAACACATGGCACCCTTTCATTGGCTTCTTGCACTTGCAAAAAGACAAAAAATATATATATTAAAAATTCCGAAAAAAACATAACCATATTCAAAAAGTGGTTATTAACATATTAACGTTATAACAAAAATCATATCTTAAAAGGAATATGGTTTAAAATCTATATAAAACAAAAAATAAATATGGTTAAGTTTAAACAAAAACATAAAATATTAAATAACCATTAAAATGGTCAACAAATTGCCAAATAAAAAAAGTTGGTGGCTAGATATTGGTTGGTGGTTAAAATGTATAGATGCCAGATTAAATATGACAACCATATGTCATTAAATTTGTTTAGAGGAAGTTTATTATTTACAACCAAACAAATAAAGAAAAGAGGTGGTGCCCGTGGGTTTGACCCTGAGACCTCTCTAACAACTATCATATTTTCCATTGCGACAACCGACAACCCTTGGGTCTTGAACCTTATTTACTCCCCCTACCAAACATTATTTAAACACTTAGTAATTTTTCCATGGAATTGATGAAGAAAGAGCGTTGAGCCAAGGACGGATGGAACCATGTTGATACATTTTTCGAGGCAACGTCTTTGCAGGGAATATTCTTTGATGCTAGAAAGATTGCCTTAGAAGGCCAAAGGTGCCAGTGACAAAATTGGACAAGTGGATAGTAATTTTTTCATGTTTTGTCACCAAGAGTTCGACTTTGTAGTTGAAATCTCCATATTAGCAACAAAAATGTAGTTGTCCATCAGCAAGGGATTTTTCGAGAATCTTGTGGAATCTTAAAGATTCCCTTGGAGGCTGATTTTTGACTGAGGTAGAATGTTGTCAACATTATGGTCATTTTTCACATAATTTCATAGGGAGCGCAGTGGTGTGCTCAGAATATTCATCCGAGCAGTGGATTTTTCGGCCACCTTTAGGAAGGAATCTTTGGGGGAATCTTCAAGATTCCCGGGAGTCTAGAATTTGATAGTGTTAGAAAGGGGAAAAGTTTATATTCATTTGACATGATTTCACACCTCAAGATCAATAATGCAGTACGTTTTAGTAGTTGAGCTTTTCATTTTTTGGCCATCCCCAACAGTGGAGGTATATGATGAAGTTATGTCATGCTTTTCTTCTGATTTGTTGAGATGATGTTTTTGTTGTTGAAATCCTTGATTACCATTATGTTGAGCGATACTTGTATGCTAAATCATGTGATATTTTATTAGCTTGTCATGCTGAATGAATGCCCATTTGAGTGAGAGTTCCTAGAGGGAGAGTGTCCCATGGAGAGACATGCCACTCTTGTTCATGGAATCTTCCCATATGTGTGAGAGTTCCTGAGAACCTCTTGTGGAGAGACACACCACTCTAGTTGAGGGTATTTATCCTTGTAAGGTAAAAGAACATACCATTTAGAACATACCATTTAAATCATCAGCTTGAAGCATTAATGAAGTGGCCTCCCCAATCTTGACACCAGGGCCCGAAGACGTAACCCACAATAGGTTAACTATGTTATCAATGTGTTTGTGTTCATTGATTTGATGGTTGTCGTTATGTTTCATCTTCTTTCTAGTATGCACATGTGGCTTTCCATGCTCTTTTGAATGAAATTCTACTAACATTACAAAAGTAAAATACCTTGGATAATTTTGGTAGTTGAAAGGACCCAAATCAAGTGATTTGTCAACACAATTTTGACATCCTCAAACTTCTTCAGTTTATCCCCTATTGGTGCATTAAGGGAAGAAATGAATATTTTGTTCCTTATATTGAGGGGAGAGTTGTGAAAAAGGATAATTTTCCTATACCTTTCTCTTAACCATCTTATTTATGATTTCTTTCCATAATATGTCATCTTTTTTATTGCTTTTATTGATCTCAAGTTTAATGTTTTCCTTCTTGATATTGCTTTCCTAGGACAAGAAAATGGTCCAATGATATGAGCTTGGGAAGGACATAATATCTATAGTTATCACCTGTCTAGTATAGAACGTAGCTTCCTATACTAGAAAATGGTCTAATCAGAAAATGGTCTAATCACATAGCTATCCAATTAATTTTTCTTTTCTATTATTTCAAGTAGAATTACCATTGCTAGTAGGCATCTCAATAAAGTGAAGACTCTTAATATTATCCCGAAAATAATCATTCTTTAGATCCAAAATTAGAAATCCACCTTAAATTTCATCTAGTGAGGTAATCATATTAAATTTTCCTCCAATAACCCATGGATTATGGAAGGTTTAGCAACCCAATAGCTAGATTGTGTTAAGCCCTATATAAGCCCCATGTTAACCCAAAAATCCCTTATCTACCCATATATATTGAGTGATTAAACTTCTATTATTATATTGTTGTCTATGCTAGAACCTCTCATGGTCCCATTTTATTATGATTGTACCCTTTGTCTCCTACACACAAACACACTAAGGAGACTTAGTCTTAAGATAATCAAATATTTCCCTGCTCAATGAATTCATTATAAAAGGAGGTTTTTCCCTTGAAGAGGATTATAATTATTGGTTTCTTATAATTTTTAGGGTGCAAGGTTCAGAACATTTGGTATCCGAGCTCATGATCCTAGTGTTTTACTTCTTCAAATAGGTCATCATGGAATTTTATTTATTATTTTTTTGGGATGTTTTAGATATTGAAACATAAATAATATTGAGGAGACACCTCAAGCAACATCTAGTTCAAATTCCAGATCTTGGATCACTATATTTTCAGAGATATGTTCTAATGAAGTTAGGGTTCCCAAAAGATCCTAAAATCAGTATCAAACAAGTTAGTTCGGAATTTTTACTATAACTTTATTTTCTAGGAGGTTTCAAATCATGAAACTTGGATCACATTGAGGATAAATCTTGGTGAACATATTATTCAAATTTTAGGTCTTTGCTCGATATAATTTTGGATATATGCTCTCAATAATTCAAGGTTCTTGAATGCTCCTAAAATCAATTTCAAATAGGATGGTTTGGAAATTTTACAATAATTTTTTATGGGATGTTTAGATGGTGAAACTTGGACCGCATTGAGGATAAATCTTGGGGAACTTGTGGTTCAAAGTTTAGAATATTGTTCTCTATACTTGTAGAGATATATTTTGTGGAAGTTAGTGTTTGTGAATTGATCCATATTTATGAAAGAATGAAATGGAATACATATATAAATAGAACACATACATACAACGAAAAAGCATAACTTCACTTAATCAATAAGAAGTACTGAAATAGTTTACATGTAGAATGGAACAATTTTTCTCAAGCGATGGTATCTTATCTCAAAGAAGAGATGTGATAGCTATATATCTTCTAAGTTGTCTTAAAAAGAGGCTCAAAGGCCTTTTTATTATTGAGGAACAATGGGAAAACAAAATATCCAATAACCTAACCACATGAGATGAAGCTCCAAAAGTTTGTGGGCCCCATTGGGGGTTAGTTGGTACACCAACTTCCCAGGGTTGTAACTTTGGCATATGATCTTCATTTGACACATACGATACCGCATTAGAAAGATCTATCCAAGGAATACAAATTTCAATTACAAATCCATATTATAGGACATAGGCTTTCCCATTTCCCAAAAAAACATCATTTAGGGCCTCAAAACGACTCCAAAAGTTCAAGACTTGAAACACTGCCAAAAATAATAAATTGTGCTACAGTTAAGGAAGCTGAAAGAAACAATGTTAAGGTTCCACATGGAATAAGAAGGTGGCCACCAATGTCCACCTAGATCAATCCTCCCCCATTAGGAAGAAAAGATCCCCATTGCATTCAGTGCCTCCATGAGATGGGGAAACCTTTTCTAAATTTGGTCCCTTGTGAAGCACTTGTCTTGGTATAGGATCTGGCCAACTTTGACAACCTGATATAGGTGGATCCTCTATCAATGAGTTTTATTGATATGAGTGCCCATGATATGATCAGTTTTTACCTGTTCCATGTAGTCTGGGTTGAGCTCTATTGGTGTGATTTTTTCAACAATATGTGATGTGTCCAACAATGGTGGAAAGTAGGACCGAAGGTGGTTCACATTGAACACTGGGTGTAAGCCAAGGAATGGGGGAATGCTAAGCTCGAAAGAATTGTCTCCCATAACCTTGGTAATGGTGTAAGGCTTGTATCAGAGTGGTCAGAGCTTCCGATGGGATCTAGAAAGGCGTTATTTCTACAAATATAACCAAATTTTGTTGCCCACCTAAAAATTATGTGGCACCCGATGTTGATCATATCATTGCTTGTACTTGGTATTGTATTTATCCAATATTTCATGAACTTGGAGGTAGATGTGCTATATGCATTCAATAAACTTGGTTTTTGATCAACCTTAGATTGTATATGTGTAGATTTTGCCTTTATGGCAACATCAATTGGACACAGGGGTTGAAATCCTAGACCCACTTGAAAGGGACTGCGACCAATCAAGATGTGGAGAGATTTGTTTTATGTGATGCACAAGGGAAGGCTCTCATCCTAGGTTCATGGATGATTGGATTTATACATTTGTAGTATGTGCATTATCATCCTGTTGATGATCTTTGTCTAGCCATCAATTTGGGGATGGAATGCAATCGATTGGTGAGCTTGGTGTCCAATAGTTACTACAGGCTCAATCATAATGAGATAAGGAACCTACTATTATGATCTGATATAATGGTCAGTGAAATCATAAAATGTACCCACACTTGTTCAAGTAAGAGTTTGCCAGTGTCCTTTATTGTGATACTCTTCTTGCAGGCCATTAATATAGCCATGTTAGAAAAAATTTCCATGACCACAAATACACAATCATAACCATTCTTGGTAGAATCAAGGCTAGACACATAGTCCATGGAGATGGATTCCTAGGGCTAACTAGGAGTAGGAAGAGGAGTGTATAGGGATTTCTTCTTTATTGTTGGCTTGGCGATGGCACAGGCAATGCAAAATTTGATATATTTTCCAACATATTGTCAAAGTTTACGCCAATAAAAAACTTCTATAGCAAGACCACAATTTTCTCCACACCAAAGTGTCCTACGAACCAACTATAGTGTGCCTCCTAAATCAACTTGGAAATCTCACTTGAAGGAACACAAAGGTGGTTCGGGTAGCATAATAATACAACGTAAAGGTGGAAGTATGGAAATGTCTTTCTATCCACTATAAGTTGGTATGTGGTGGTGAAATCTGGATCATTATTGTATAGTTGTAGCCATCTATGGGTCTCGTGGCCATAAGAGTTGAGAATAGTAGTCAATGTTACAACTGGGGGCTAACTGAGGCAATTTGTAATGTGATTGGTGCTAGTCTTCTTGTATTTAATGTTCAAATGGAATTGTTGCATATATGTAGACCACTTCTAATGGAAATGATTTTGCAACGTCCCTTGTGTATGTATAAACTAAAGTGGTCAGTGATCTGTGTGAATGACCATCTCCTTCCCCAAAATGTAATGTTTCCATTGCTAGTAAGCCTGCACAATATAATACATCGCTTAATCATAGATGGGGTATTTATGAATTGTATGAGAGAGTGTCTCACTATGATAGGTCACCAAATTCCTTTGTTAGGTGAAAAATTCACTAATAACACAATTGGATGTGTTTGTATCAATTTCAAATGGTTGTTGTAGGTCTAGCAATGTAAGTACTGGTGTAGAGCAAAGGCAATGCTTCAACTCAACGGACACCTTCTTTTGGGACTCAAACTAGGAAAAATTTTCTTTCACTCTGCCTTTGGTAACTTGACTCAAAGGCCAAGTGATATGAGAGAATCCTAACATGAACCTACGATAAAAATTGCAAGGCCAAAAAAGTTGCGAAGCTTTGTTAGAGTGGTCGAGGTTGGCCAATCTTAAATGGCTTTGACCTTAACCGGATCCAAAGTGTGCCCTTCTTGTCAATGATGTAACCTAACTATTGGACCTAGCTCATGCCAAAGGTGTTACTTTATCCAACTTACCACATATTTTGTGTTGTCGCAGGGTTTGAAGGACCTGCTAAATGTGTTGCAAGTGATCTTGCTAAATTTTGCTGAAGATGAGGATGCCATCTAGAAATACAACCAAAAATGAGTTGGTGAAGGGTCACAAGATGTCATCTATCAACTTCATAAAAATTGCAGGGGAATTTGTCAATTTGAAAGGCATGACCAACCACTCAGAAAGGCCCTCCTTGGATTTGAAGGTGGTGTTCCATACATATATGGGCTCTATTGGAACCTGGTGATAGCCATACTTCAAATCGATCTTCTTGAAGTATTGTCCCCCCTAAAGCTGCTCAAGAAGGTCATCAATCCATGGGTTGGATACCTTTTCTTGACAGTGATTTGTTTTAGTTCCCGATAATCAATGTGGAGCCTCCAAGTCTCATCATTCCTCTATACAAGTACAATTGGGATCCCATAAGGTTAGGAACTTGGTCAAATGTCCCCATTTTTGTAAAATATCCTAGATGTACCGCTTGATTTTTTCATTTTCAAGAATGTAGTGGCAATATATTGGCCCATTGGGTAGAGGTGCTCCGAGACTCAAATCGATCGAATGCTTGGCATGAAAGTGTAAAGGTATCCCCGTGGGTGAGTAGAAGATGTTCTTATATTCTTCCATACCTTATGCACCTACTTCTGCTAGTTGGAGGAACCCTTCTCGAGGGCCATGGTTGTGGCCATGATCTTCCCCTTAATTTGAGAGTGGATTAGAAAGAAAAAAAAATTCCCAGATTGGTAGATGATATGACTACATTTCTTAGCAGATATCAAAGAGATGGCATAGGTAGGGTTGCCTCTGTTATCTTTTATAACTTATTTTCCAAAGTAATAATAACAATGCAAGGCCTGGACTCATATACAACATGATGGTTCCACAAGTATGGTTTTCCTAATAACATAACAAAAATTTCAAGAGGAGAAACATCACACAATTCTCATTTGTGAAGGGCTTGATAATGTAGGGCAAGTGACACTATTGGTTGACGTAAAGATCTCGTCCTTGGTGGAGCCACTCGAAGGTGTATGGTTACAGGTGCGGTGTGGTTGGTAGGTCCATCCGCTTAATGAATTTTATAAATGTCAGGTCCTTTTGGCTCCCATTATTGACATTGAAATGAAATGGAGACCTCTTCACCCACATCTGTGAATGGAAGAGACACTCCCCTTCCTCTGGATCTTTGGGCTTAATATTATAAACCATGGTAGTAGGAACAATGGCACTGAGCTCCACATTGATAATGTGCTTCCCTTTGTCATTCCTCTTGTTCGGTTTTTACTGAAAGTAATAATATTCATCTGAATCTAAAGCCTTCATCTCAACCACCAGTTACTTCTTGGTGTGACACTCACTTATGTTGTGAGTGGGACTCTTGTGGAACACACATCACTTTCCTGTGTGCTTCTTTGTCTTCATGGTGCTAGTCTTTTCTTTCGACTTTGATGGGTTGTCTTGGGTTGCCCTGCCTTAGCTTTTTCCTTGGTTTTTTGTTTTGTGGGTGCCTTTTCCCTGCTTTAGATTCATAGATCCAAAGTCTCGCTTCTTCTATTCAAATATCTACTCGATCTTGACAACATATTGGTATGTGGCACCAAGAAAGGAGATATACAAAACTCCAACTCATCCTGAAACTATTTGTGTAGAAAGGGATAATACTTGAGTACAAGTGCTACTCAAAATCCTTGATACCCAACTTCATGCAAAGGGTATGAAAAATATTTGTGAATTTTGATAGATCTTGGTCCCTTCCCTGCTCTAGTGTGGTTCATTTTATGTACTTATCTTCATAGTTCCAAACAGGGTGATATTGTACCTTGATGACGTATAATAAGTAATTTCAATTAGGTGTGGCTGAAAATAATGAGGGTTCCCTCTTGTCCCTTAGCTCAAAGTAGGTTTCCCACTAGTCCTTGATGTGGGGTGTGACTTTAAGGAGTGCAAAAATAATATTTTCTATATTGGACAAATCATGAATCTAAAAATATCCTTCGAATAGATTTAACCATTTATCTATGGCATTTTCATCTATCTAGCCTTCAAATATAGGGATTTGAAATTTAACTTGTACCTTGAAGGGGGCTTCACCTCCAAAGTGACTACTAGATGAAGATGTGTTGCCTATTGTGATCCGCCAAAGGGTCTAGGAAATATTGTCTAACATCTCCCTCCTTTGCTACTCTGTTACACATAATCTTAACACACTAGGAAAATGACCATTGGTTTGGATATCTTACTATCCACAAATGTGTACCAGGCTATTCCCTTGCAAATTTTGAAACTAAATGTGGTGTAGGTAAATTCTCAGTGTGGACACAATCAATTCCTCTAGCCTGAGAGAGTGGGTCTAACCACAAAAAAACAATATATGGAAATCCCCTTAAGATAGAATCAATTAAGAGGGCATACCACTTAGAACGCCATTTTGCTTGGTGATGATCCTGTTTCCTTACTCCATCTATCTTTCATTTCCTTCCTTTGAATACCTGAAACAAGAAAACAACAACAACAACAAACATGATAGCATACAATATTGTATTCAACCTACTTAATAGGCCAAGAAACATTAAACCATAAATATGTAAAATAACACTTCATGTAGGAAACCAATCAATAGTTGTATTCATATAAATTAGAAAGAGATTACAACTGATGCCTTGACGTTGCTGGTCTCCTCCAATGTATCTGGGTTCCCACACTTTTGCTAGCACTACATGGATAACCCTAATAATGGAATTTTTAAGGCCACTTCCCTCTAGTCTCGAACCAAACCAAAATACACTATTCTCCCTCAAACATATACTAGAAAGCTACAAGCTATAAATGACTTGCTGATCATTCAAACTCACTCCGAAAAAATAGTTTAGCTTGGGAAAATAGAGGTTTATATAGCTTGGATGGATGGGAGATTGTTCCTCTATCATGGGAGAAGGTCTTATCTCTTTAGTTTGTTCCATCGTAATAGGGGAAAGGAGCCCAAACTGACTTCCTCAGCTCCATCTAGCCCAACCATCTACCAGACTTCTGTTACGAAGCTTCTAAAATTAGAAGCTTCGATTCCATATTTAAAAAACTTTCCAAAAGAGGATCGAATTGATTGGAAAAGGGCTTAGTTGCTCTGTACAGTGCTGGGGCTAGTTTTAAGCTCTGAAAATTGGCATGAGGAGGAAACTGGTTAGTAGCACTAGTCTTGTAAACTGGGATAAACGGAAGATTCTTGGGAAATGATGTAAAGGGGAATTATTCTGCTCATGAAGAGGCACATACTGGGAGTTTCTGCATGATGGGAAAGCATATCGGGTTCATTGTAGAGGTCCTCCATGATCATGGATGGGGAGTTAGGGACAATGACAAAATTATGTGTAATAGATGCCCCATAAAGCATGAAGGCTAAACTAGAGTGAGGGGTGAAACACTTTACAAGTGGATGTGGGGAACCAGAGTCCATCATCGGGAAACCTGCAAGCAAGCATAGATACATATACATCACTGAAAACTCTGAATAATGATACATGAATCGTGGTATGGATGCAACCATCTAGAGAATGATGATGTAAATGGATCCAAGGCATGGGCATAGCCATCCAATAGAAAGGATCATAATGAAACCAAGGTATGGTCACAACCATCCAATAATGATAAGGATCACATATAATAACTCATGGTATGGTTGCAGCCATCCATTTGAAAGAGACATGTATATAAACATGATCATGTCACATTTCCTCTCAACCTATACTTGTGTAATCTTAGCCCAAGGTCTTGCACTCCAGACGACCCAATCATAGTACAAATCCTAACATGCGAATGAATGTTTCGAAGTGAAAAATGCTAGGAAGTCGCTTGATTATCAGTCAATGATGTGAACTATTAACAAGCATGAGAGGAACCACCAATAATGACAATGGATCTCAAGGTACCAGTAGCACAGTTCACAAAATGTGAATAAAGGAATTGATGTTGAACAATTGTGAAATCACCTGATCGAAAGCCAATGATGTAATCTTGTCACCAAGTGTGAAGAACTTCCCATTAGGGCATGCAAGCTCTAAGGTATTGGAATGGAGTCTATCAGCCAGCTTCCTGGATAGTGAGCTGAAGTCGATAGGAAGTGACCATGTTGAAGGAGGTCCATGATGTATCCCACATCATCGACATGAGATAAAGGGATGCAATTGATTTTTAGATGATATAGAGAATCGGGAGTAAGTGTAACTACAGAAGGACTAACTTTTGAACATATTGGCGACACAACTCTGGAGTTTGGCAAGTTTTTGGATTCATAGGATTGGTGGTCATGATGACATGGCAAAGATCAAATGGAAGGAAAAATTGAATGGCCCAACCCAGGAAGGTAAAATTACGAAAAGGATGATATCCCACCCCAACACGAAGCAGAAAGTGTCATGTTCAAGAGTGAGCTGTCGACACGAGTGATAGAATTTCCAATTTTCCCCCACCATTCCTCGCAAGTACCCCAATTATTTTTTATCTCAAGCTTGAAGGGGATAGCATGTGCTTTCACTATAAGTCCATCGTTCCGACAACTTTGATCTAGTAAGTATAATGAGCCCTAGGAAGGAGAAGCTCATGTTCATCATGGTGATGAATCCAGTGTCATTTAATGTTTTAATGAGTCCGACAAAGGTGTAACTCAGTATATTTTTCATGTTTTTGAGAGTTTGAAAAATATAGGGAAATGAAAACTCCACATCATCCCTTTTCGTACATTTGTGTCTCTCGAGCCTGAAAAGGTAGAAAATGATACTTGAGAGAACCGATTGACGATTTTAGTCGAGTACCTTTTTCATAAATAGTTCATCCCAACCCGAAAAAGGGGTAAATGTATACTAGGTGAGCGACATTTCACAACCTTTAACGAGTTCAAAACGACAAGAGTTCGACAATCTTTTTGTGTTTAAAGAGTCGGAAAAGAACTTGAAAGCAGACCCCCCCACTTTTATTCTCTTTTAGAAGTCAAAAAGGGAAAACATACTCGATGATATTTTCATTTGAGTTTTATGAGTCGAGAAAAGAGCTGAAACGTGACTCTAGTACCATCATCGATAATCCGTCACCTATCACTACACAGAAAGGTAAATGCACTATCCAACTTCTAAGGCAAAACATGTCAAAAGTAATTCAAAAATCCTAATCTTTCATGAAACAATGAATAAAAGGAGGAAAAAGAAATTGCATTTTACCATTTATCATTTTACCTTTGTGTGAAGATATTTTTACCCACTTGGGCCCTAATGTTTTTGGAGTAGATTGTGGGAGATCCGAGACCATTCACCGAGCTGTCAGTTGCATGTAAGAGCCAAGACCTTAAGCTCCATTTTCATAATTATTTCACCTATTTTTAACCATTTTTTGGATTTTATGAGGAGGTTTTGCAAAAAAAAAAAATTCCCTCGATCAACACGATTTTGGGGCATGGAGTCGTGCTGATTGGGGGCTATGAAAACTGCCAAGCACGCTATCAGCCCTACTATTTTTAAAACAGTCCTGCTGATGCTGTGATTTTTTTCATGTTTTTTCCCAATTTATTTGTTTGAATCCAAATTTCTCTTGCCAAAGATGTTTATTGACTTGATTATATGGTTTTTGCAGGGAAAAAATCACGAAAAATGGTGGATTAGAAGGAACGCGAGCATGAGGGTATTGACACTCAAGCAATGTCTAGCCCCAAATTGCTTGGATGCTTTGAGGAACTGTGGGCTCCTCAAATTCTTCCTTACACCAGGTCTACTGGCTCAACCGAAATTGCTATGGTAGCTGATCAGTCTCTGGGATGTGAATCAGGAAGTTTTCATGATCCTTGATCAAGAGTTGGAGTTGGAAAATTTAGAAATTTATCTCATTACAAGACTATCCTAGAGAGGGGAGCTAGTCAATCTATATGGGCTAAGGCCAATCAGGGCAAGTGTGACCATGCTACTTGCAAAACATTACCCAGAAGCAGTCAAATCAAAAGGTGGCAAGATTGAGATCATGACTGTTCATGATCTTCTGTTGAGAGTGTTACTGTTGACCATAAAGAGAGTGGTTGGGGCCCAAGTGTAGCATGAGACCAACAATTTGAAGTTTTAGTGTTCTATCGACTGTACAACACTCACTATCTCCAACTGGGTGGAAGCTATGAATGTCAAAATGAAGCGCTAGCTATCAAAAGCTAAGGTGGGAAACCTAAAGTAGTTTTTCTATGAGTCTATTCTAGTTACCTTCTTCCTAGAGTGGGTTCCGCTATTCCACTACCAGTTGGATGTGGTGGAACCACCATTACCATGATACCCACAGATGGTTCGTTGGAGTGCGTTGATGCCAAAGATTATGGGGGCCAACATATGTCCTATAAGCCTGCTTTCTTCTCACGACTACAATGAAAACTGATCATAGTGGAGGATTGGCCTTACAGCGGTATCGACTTCCACGACGATTTGGATATGCTGATCCCAGAGGGGGAGGATTATGTTGATGGAGGTAAAAACAAAAAATTTTAATTTTTGATGTTTTTTATTGTTTTTGAGATATATGTGTTCATTACATTTTGATTTTATTAGTGCATATGTTAGACGAAAACACCTCGCTAGGATTTCCCCGATTGCTAGGTGTGTTGCTCGACAGTTTGAGGTCACTCCTAATCAAGAGGGAAGCAACAATGAAGAGGAGATCGCGTGGAACCACAAGGGATTGACCCATGGGATCCCAGAGTATGCCCAGATGGTTGATGTCCCTCGCCAATATCAGAGGCATACGATGGGGGTATCAGATCGGATCTGCCAACTGCTGACTCGTATAGTCTGAGTAGTTACATGCTATCATGAGCATCATGTTGTTTAGTGCATAGGTCTAACATTTCACATTTTTTAGGCTTGCGAGCCACAGATGTATAAGGCCTGTGAGCCACCTGATGTATTTGAACGCACATGTTATTTTTTTTGGGTTTTGATGTATGACAAACATTATCAACACACACACACACACACACACACACACACACACATATAGATGCTATACTTCCTTGCTTACTATGGTACAAATGTTTTGTATTTTTCATTTTTACATGTTTTGAAAATGTCTATCCAACACATAATTAACTAATGCATATGTTAATGTATTCATGTGTCTAGGAACATGATGATATGAGATGTAATCAAAATTTCTCTCCAGTAGATGAATAGATAGATACATTCTCAATCTCTGAGGGCTTCTAACAGAATATTGCTGATTGAGTTGAAGGACGACCAGCTGTGAATAAATGTTGAAAACCAATTCTCAGATGCCGAAAGCGATAGCTTTTGACGACATCTCAATAACTGTGCTATACTCAGTGATGTTATTAGTTTTTTTACCTAGACAAATACCTTGAACATCAATCAACTCACCATTGAAGTCATAAATGACCCATGATGCAGATGATAGAATTTGGGTACTATAGAAAGCACCATCAACAAAACTGATGTGAGGAGACACCGACATCTACAAAGTAGGTAGAAACATAATAAGCAGGAAAGATGCTTTCAAAACAACACACCAAACCACACTGTACAAAAATGAATAGCACACTATTGTACAAAAGTAGCCATGCAAGATGACCTAAGCATAATACTGTTTGAGAGAGTCCATGCTCGGACTCGGGTAATCAATCAACATAGATGAAAACCATAGTTTTACCATTGACATGATGAGTAAGCGTCAACTCAACCAAATAACAGAGTAGAAATCATCTAACGTGGTGCCCCCATGCCCCCTAGGGGGGGAGAGTTATGAGTCACAAGTGTTGGCATTATGATACAGGTGTTGTCCTTGATGAAAACTCACTCAGAGGTATGACACAGGTGTTCTCCTCGATGGAAACTCACTCAGACAACATATCATAGTGCAGCAGGTCAAGAGAGAGGAATATGCAGGTTAATCTTGATGAAGGTGTGTATACACGTGAGTTAGTAGAACAAAAGGTGCGTACACATACCCACGCAGGTTCACAGAAGGAAAGAAACGTACATGTCGGAAAACTAAGCTTTGGTACGTGGTATTTGGTCCATGGTAATTTGGTATTGGTCCATGGTATTTGGTCTGAAGTGTTGACCCCAAGTATTGGGTCCAAGGTATTGGTTCTAAGTAGTTTTGGACCATGGTATTGAAAGAAATCTAAACCTATATAAGGAGAATATCATTAGGCCAAGAAGTGAGGAGAGCATGTGATGAATCTTTGATGAAGTGTGAGATCTAGTATGCTAGTTATGTGTTGGTGATGCTTTGATTGATCTGAACTAAGGAGGCATCTGTGTGGTTGATAAAGGTTATGGACCGGGATAATGAAGACTAAAATTTATTATCATTATATGATATGATTATGAATAGATATGAATACTGACGCATGTCTTATCCTTTATATCTTATGTTCTGGGTATATCTGGAATTGAAATAGTAGCGAAGGTAGAAGTAATTATTTTCAGATATGTGCACGTGTTCTTTCTAGTGAAAAGGCGTATACATGGTGGTTCGACACAGTCAAGTAGCGTATACATTATGAGTTTTGATATTTCAAGTTGTTGTTGGTTCTAGTGGTGTTGCAGAGTTATGGGCTCTAGTCTGTGTTCTCGTAACTGTGTTTTGATGACAGGGCTTCACTGATTCAGTATTGGGTGATTCAGAGATTGATGATGCAGGTATAGTTGATGATTTTATTGTAGTGGTGATTGTTTTGTATTTATGGATCTAGTATGAAAATTTATGAAATGTGGTCCCTGGAAGGAAAGAGAAGGTTGTAGCCTTCTGTAGGCCAGCACCTACGTACTAGTACATTAGCTATTACAAGAGCTAAGGGGGTTGTAGCTCCCTTCTAGGAGAGCTGGAGAACGAGAGAAGGTTGTAGCCTTCTGCAGGTAGAAGCCTGCGTACTAGTATAAGACTGCACTAGTACAGAAACATTGTAACAAGAAGTTTCTAAATAAAAGAAGATAGAGATGAATTGTAGCAGGTGGTTTTCACCCACATTGGGTTTCCACCTTATATCATGGTGTTCATGTGTGCTTCCTATGCGTGATGATCTGTTCTGTTTTACTACACCTGTTTACTGTCTACATGGTTAATAATGTTCTGATGTACTCATTAAAGATCAACTAATTGAATCATAAGTTTACTGGATATACACTAGTTGCATTAAACACAGTTGCATATACATGCGGGTTTCCATAACTGAAATAACATATATGAATCAAAGTATGAAAATGAAAAAGTGTTTGATTTGCTAATACTGATTCACCCCCCCATTATTATTTTCAACAATTGGTATCAAAGCAGGTCCTTCAGAAGAAGCTTGATCGCTTCAAGAAAGATCCATCAGGATGGGTAATCAAGAAAGAGAGGCATCCATCAGGCCACCAATATTTGATGGGAGCAACTTTGTCCACTGGAAGATAAGAACCACAACATATCTAAAATCACTTGGAATGGATGTTTGGGTAATCGTGAAAGGAGGATATCCATATCCATCAGTGATTCCTACAGATATGGTAGAGAGAAAGCAATATGAACTCAATGCCAAAGTTGTTATTGTCTTATTCGGAAGTTTGTCACAATCAGAATTTGTCAAGGTTATGCAGTTCAAATCAGCCAAAGAAATATGGGACAAAATCATTCTAATCTATGAAGGAGATGATCAGGTAAAACGAGCAAAGCTTCAAACTCTCAGAATATGGTATGAAACTCTTAAGATGCATAGTAATGAAAGCATAGCTAATTACTTCCTGCGTATAGATGAGATTGTCAATTGTATGAGGAAGTTGGGTGAAGAAATTAAGGAAGTTGTCTTAGTTGAAAAGGTTTTGAGATCCTTGTTTGCTAAATTTGAATCCAAAGTGTCTGCCATAGAAGAAAAGGAGGATCTGCAGAAAATCACTGTGACGCATCTTCACGAAATCTTAACTGCTTTTGAGATGAGAAAAGGAAGACCATCAGACATGAAAGAAGCCGCATTCAAAGTATCAGCAAATTAAAAGGAAAAACTCAATGAATTAGGATACATTTCAGAAGAAGAAGATGAGGTAAATTTTGTCAAGAATCTTGAACGGGGATTTGGAAGGTTCAAAGGTAAGCTACCTTTCAAATTCTTTTCATGTACTAGAGTTGGTCACTACGCTGCTAGATGCCCTCATAACATAGGAAAGATGTCTGAAGAAGGTAATAGAAGTTATTATACTCGTGATAAAAGTATTGACTCATCCAATAGTGATGAAGACATTAGACTTCTCATGGCATATGAAAATAAATACGTAGAAACAAAAGAAGTTACCAGATTAAAAGAACAACTGGAGTCAGTAACCAGAGTAAGGGAGCAGCTGTAGGATGTAGTAAAAGATTTGAGCATAACAATTCAGAGACTTGAATCGAAATCCTCTCTCTAAAAGAAGATCTTAAAGAATCAAAGAAGTAGAATAAAGAATATCTTGAAGAACAAGAACATGAAGTACTCGAATTAAGGCAACAAGTGGTAGAAGGAAGAAAAGTTGAAGAAAACATAAGGAAGCAGTATTTGGAAAAGAAGGAACAACATCAGGTTGAGGTAAATATAAAAGGTAAATTAGAAGAAAAGGATGAACTATTACGATTTCAAGACAGTACTAATATTTTGGATGATATTCTTAGTAGTCAAAGATCCCTTGCTATCAAAACTGGTCTTGGCTTTTATGAATCTGCTGAACGTGAATCTAGCTCACAAGCTGAGGCAAGGAACTCTAATGAGAATTCTGAAATGCTCAACAAGGAGATGAGAGGAAAACCTCATCAACAGCTAAGGAAAGAAATTCCTCAAAGAAAATCTTTTACTCCTAACTAAGGAAGTGATATACGATTATTTCCTTCGATGAATAATGTCGAATTTTATGTATGTCATAATCTTGGACATGTTGCAACCAGATGCAGAAGTAGAATGGTTCAAGACCATCACACAAGATGATCACATTCTAGGTACTTCAAGGGATATTGTTTTGCTTGCAATATGTTTGGCCACAAAGCAATTGATTGCAATATAAGGAACATGAAACATGTAAGATGTTATGCATGTAACAAGTTTGGACATAAAGTAAGGGAATGCAGGAGCAAAATTCGAACTCCAAAGCAAGAGGATCAAACATCATCACAATTCCAGACAGAATTAGAGAGAGAAAGATGTTGCATAACTCAGTTAGATGACATAACAAACACAGGGGAAACTGAAAGTGTAGACCTTCAGTATTCCAATTTTGATATGAAAATTTTATCAAGATAAGTCACATATATACATGAGTTAAAGGCTGCAAAATCGTGTATATGGAGCTCATAAGATAAGCAGTAGAATAGACTCAGGAAATGGTTTGGTCATGGTTGGAACAGGCTCAGGGGGAGCATATGCTTCGAATAATGCATTGTTGGCATTATGATTAGAAGTCTTTGGTGATGAAGCTTATTGACACATTTTGCTACTGATTATTTGATTGACCAAGAGAATGGATTGTAGGTCTTGATGGTGCAAATCATATGTGGTGTATGATAGTTGTTGATAACTATCATGGTCATGTCTTTGTGAGTCACATGATGTATTTTGTTACCCCACTATGCATGCGATTGATGTATGTATAGAGTCATGTTATGCTTTTGCAGACCTTTCATGTGCTTAGGGGGACCATGGATAGATTGGTACTCTTGGAATATACAAAGGGGGAGCTCAATCAAAGATTTTAGCAGGTACTAAGGGGGAGTATGGATAGCAGAAAGTATACCAAGGGACAAAACTTCTTGGTCTGCCCTTTTCCCTTGATGTCAAAGGGGGAGAGTGACTTGGTGTGGTTGTTGCCATCAAGTCCAAAGGGGGAGATTGTTGGCATTATGATACAGGTGTTGTCCTTGATGGCAACTCACTCAGAGGTATGATATAGGTGTTGTCCTTGATGGCAACTCACTCAGATGACAAATCATAGTGCTGCAGGTCAAGAGAGAGGTATACACAGGTTAATCTTGATGAAAGTGCGTATACACGTGGGTTAGCAGAACAAAAGGTGCGTACACGTACACACGTAGGTTCACAGAAGGAAAGGTGCGTACATGTTAGAAAACTAAGTTTTGGTCCGTGGTATTTGGTCCATGGTATTTTGGTATTGGTCCATGGTATTTGGTCCGAAGTGTTGACCCCAAGTATTGGGTCCAAGGTATTTTTTCTAAGTGATTTTGGACCATGGTATTGAAAGAAGCCTAAACCTATATAGGGAGAAGATCATTAGGCCAAGAGGTGAGGAGAACATGTGATGAATATCTAATGAAGTGTGAGATCTAGTATGTTGGTTATGGGTTGGTGATGCTTTGCTTGATCTGAACTAAGGAGGCATCTATGCGGTTGATAAAGGTTGATCGACTGGGATCATGAAGACTAAAATGCATTATCATTATATGGTATGATTATGAATAGATCTGAATACTGACGCATGTCTTATCCTTTATATCTTATGTTTTTGGTATATCTGAAATTGAAATAGCAGCGAAGGTATAAGTAATTATTTTCAGAACTATACGTGGGTTCTCTCTGGTGAAAAGGACTATACACGTTGGTTCGACATGGTCAAGTAGCATATACCTTATGAGTTTTGATATTTCAGGTTGTTGTTGGTTCTGGTGGTGGTGCAGAGTTCTAGGCTCTGGTCTATGTTCTGGTAACTGTGTTTTGATGACAGGGTTTCACTGATTCAGTATTGGGTGATTCAGAGATTGATGATGCAGGTATAGTTGATGATTGTATTGCAGTGGTGATTATTTTGTATTTATGGATCCAGTATGAAAATTTTATGAAATGTGGTCCCTGGAAGAAAAGAGAAGGTTGTAGCCTTTTGTAGGCCAACACCTACGTACTAATACATCAACTAGTACAAGAGCTAAGGAGGTTGTAGCTCCCTTCCAGGAGAGTCGGAGAACGAGAGAAGGTTGTAGCCTTCTGTAGGTAGAAGCCTGTGTACCGTTATAAGACTGCACCAGTATAGAAACATTGTAAAAAGAAGTTTCTAATTAAAAGAAGATATAAACGAATTGCAACAGGTGGTTTTCACCCACATTGAGTTTCTGCCTTATATCATGGTGTTCATGTGTGCTTCCTATGTGTGATGATCTGTTCTATTTTACTGCACCTTTTTACTGTCTACATGGTTAATAATATTCTGATGTACTCATTAAAGATCAACTAACTAAATCATAAGTTTACTGGATATACACTAGTTGCATTAAACACAATTGTGTATACACGTAGGTTGCCATGACTAAAATAATGTATATGAACTAGAGTATGAAAATGAAAAAGTGTTTGATTTGCTAATACTAATCACCCCTCCCCCCCCCCCCTTCTTTTCAGTATTATTTCCAACAATAAGATGGAAACCCCATTGCAATAATGGACAATCGGTAAAAACTGAGGGAGGGAGAAAAAACCTGAATCTATGAAGAGATAAAGATGCCCCTAGTCGAAAGATCTTGACAATTTTAGGAGAAACTAACATGTCAACAGGTAGCAGAGACAAGAACTTCTCAAGACACATAGAGATGACCGTCAGGCTAGGAAAGAAGGAGGAACGATGATGAGTGTCATTCCATGGTACTTCCTCCAGAGACATTACTTCCATGATACTCTCATCAGAAAGAAAAGTCCCAGCTAAGGGATCGAGAGATTCTGAAGAACCAAGACACATGGATTGAGATTATGCATCGAGAGATGTTCTCAAAATAGGATGATCAGTGGATACCAAAGGCAAAGCCGAAACAATTTCCACATAACCAATTTTGGCGGCACTTAACGACATAACCTTGCCCCATCTATCAACAAGATTCGACAAAGGAATGACCCAAGGATCAAACTTGACCAAGATCATGTTGAGAAATACAACATAACATGGGGGGAGCAAAAAAATGCCCATCAAGGTATGATATTTAAAGAGTCTTGCCCCCACACTCTCATAAGGAGCACCAATGTGCTTGACATATGAAACATTGCCATCCAAGGAGGAAGAGGAAAAGAAGGACAGTTGGTCAATTGTGACTATCTTTCCTTGATGAGGAAAACGAATCACATGGAAAAGGGAGGAGTCTACAACATACATGGGATGGGTCCATCTCTACCTGAGTAGAATATTGTAGTTAAGATTAGTGTCAACGATCTCTACTTTGATGTGTACTGTCTTTCCCTCTGAAGTAATGGAAAGGTTGGGAAGGATAGTGAATGGTCACAAATCACGTCTATCAAAATCTTCCAAAGTGTTAAGGGACTGGTTTAGAGTAGGATAACCAATTTTCTTCCAACAAGTGACAGACATGATGCAAGTAGGAGTACCTTCATTGATGACGGTCCTATCAATGGTTTTTTCATTTATGATCACTTGAATGAGAAAGGCAATTTGATGAGGTAAACATGGAACATGGTTTTCTAGGTCAAAATAGATGAGATTAGAGTTAGCTGGATCAATACCCCCAATAGCCGACAATAACGATTTCCGCTGAGAAGGAAAAATTTGAAGGACCTAGAGAGAAAACATAGATGATGGTGCCTGAGCCAAATCTTCAACAATGATATAATGTTGAGTGGCTCAAGCATTGAGATTGTACGAGTACTTTCATAACACACCTTGAGAAGGTGGTCGAATGGTAGATTCAGGATTAGGTCGCTCTATAAGGAGAGGACCAGAACTGGATGGGGCAGAAGAAGAAGGGGTACCTTCTTTCCCTTTCCCTGCTGTTGGGATAGGAGTTTGATAATCGTTTGACCTTGTAGCCACGTTAATTGGGGCACTCATCATGAATACTTGTGAACCTAAGGAAGCGGGTGACTGAGGCTGGTCTACCATTTGGGTCTACTAGTATGGAAAAGGCTCTTTTAGAACAATTGGGGTCTCTTTGAGAAAACGACTAACTTTAGATCTGGGACAATCCTTAGTATAGTGATCCTCCTCACAGATGAGGCATGGATACTTGGGTTTCTATTGGGAAGAATCACCAGTAGATGACTTAGGAGGACCCTGTTTCAGGGCATTGTCTTTACCCTTGCCTTTGGCTTTATTCTTACCTTTAGAGGATTTATCCATTGCGGTAGACTAGACAACATGAATCTTCAAGGGTTTACTAGGGCCTGATGAATTGCGAGAGGAATCATTGGGAGTAATGTTGGAGACCAACTTCTGTTTTGAAGAATATTTTGTAGGGGTATGAGTGACTAAACCAATTACTGCATCAACAGGAGGTGTAGCTGGAGACCTAGATTTCATCAGATCAGATGATGGTCTAGGCACATTGGGTAACACATCATATAACATGCCATCTTATGAATAAACGAGGTCTAGATACTGGCCACGCATGATGGCTTATTCCTCAGTGACACATGCACCCATAGCAATGTCCTCAGAAATTTGTTGACAAATGATTTGGTGAACCACTCAATCAATAATTGATCAAAAATCTCAAACTTAATTAGAGATGCCTACGTCTCCATTCATGGATGTGATCGAAGATGTGATTTGCAGTGTCTTTCTTGAGCGATGTTAACAGATTGGTGCCAGTTTCATAGTGAATCAATAGCTATAAATGTGTGAGAAAGGCCATGGAGAGAGTGTTAAAGTCATGATAGGTATTTCGAGGTAACTCAATATACCATTTGATTACAACGCCTGTAAGAGTTCGTTGGAAAGGCCAAGGATGAATGGAATCTTCAATGTAGGAATTCGAGGAGCACTAGAGGTGATATGTCATCACCTGGGCTTGTGGATCCTCATTCGCTCTCCCTTCAAACTTCAAAGAATTGCTCGAAATCTTGGACGGAACTGGAGACCAGTATGGCAAATGAAGAATCATGTCATCATGAGTCTAGACACATCTGGTAGTTCCAGTGTAGCCAAGAATGAAAATTGGGTATTGAAAGGAATTTGAGGTTGATAAGGAGGCACAACTGGCGGAGCCCATGCCTATAGGTAAGGATTTTGTCCCCATAGTGGAGGATTTTGTCCATGTGGCATTTGATTTTTCCCCCACTATAGGTTACCTTTCCCATAGGGAGGATTCTGCCCTTGAAAGCCTTGAAACTATCTAGCCAGAGGCTGCTGATAAGAAACATATGAGTTAAAAGGCTGTTGAGCTTGTTGTCCTTGAACATATGGATTTTGGACTTGCTATCCTTAGAAAAAAGGAGGCTAAATCTATTGCCCTTGGACATAAGGATTTTGTGCCTATTGCTGCAGGACTTGACCCTAACCTTGTCCTTACAAGGGTTGACCCTGTTGATATGAGTATAAAGGTTGTTTCTACCTGGGTTGACCTTGTTGATGCAAGGGCTACCATTGCGACTGTAAAGGTTGTCCCTACAGCTACAGAGGTTGGCCTTACGAAGGCATAGGTTGGGAGGATTGCGGCGCATACTACATTTCTGGCTGCATGGTTTGCTGCAACTGCTATGAGGGTTTCCCCTATGGTTGTTGGAGTTGTCCCTACGACGACATCATCTGGCCTTGCTACTACATGGATGCCCTTGCTGCAACGAAGGTTGCCCTTACTGCTACATGGATGGCCCTCTTTGCAATGAAAGTTACCCTTACTATTGTAGGAGTTGTCCCTGCTGCTGCAAAGGTACTTTGATAGTTCCCAGAATGACACCTTGAAAGTTCCTGAACTATATCTGGCCATACCCACCAGTCACGGCGAATGGACCAGGCTGGACATGAGGTCCAAGCTGAGGGATGTATGGCAGATTAATGGTTGCTTGTGAACCATATGGAACATAAATAGGTTGGTACTAACCTGAGCCATATTAGGCTACTAGTACTAGATGTTACTCGACCTAGACGGACCAACATGGTTCGACTATTGGTACTGGACATTGCTCGATCCAGCGGAACCAACAAAGTTTAGAATGGCACCCGAAGAGGGATGGTTCATTCCAACCATGTGAGATTGTGAACAACTCACATTGGTCGCACTAGCCATCATAGACACATTTGGACTTTGGCCCCTAGGTGGTGGCACAACCTGTCCACTCACTAGAGGGATCAAAGAAATGATAGTGACATGACTTGAAATTGTCGGTTGATCCAAGATCTTTTTCTTATAGATGTATTAAATAATTACATGCCTAAATTGTAGCTTAACCATAGAAATTTAATGTGTACATGAGAGAAGAGGAGAAACACATAAAAGAAAGAAATAAGACAAGAGACTTGATAATGGAGTTCGTCAAATTTGGACTACGTCTCTAGGCCTACTCAATCAATGGGGAGGCCTTCATTAATTAAGTGGCATGAGAAAGAAGACTATAATAATCATTCACAAAAAGGAGTCTTATACCTCCATTCTGGAAAATGGCCTAAAAAATAGAGAGCTCTGTTGTGTAAACTGGCATTCCGATTGAGTTCTTGTGGCCTAGAGGTGCAAAATTGATATAAAACTTGCCAATTCTGACACTTGACCAAAACTGACCCCCTGGAAAATGTGCTCAAGCAAGATTCTGCCCCCTGTCATAAGGCTGCTTAGGGTTCCGCCACCTGCAATTCAGCCACCTTGTAGTACATGTGATCTCCCTCCTCTCGGCACACTGAGCAACTTGGTTCATATAATGTTTGTTGGGCAGATTAACCAAGAAAGTGGTTGGGCACATTGGTTAATATTAAAAATCGTTGAGGAGGGGTCGGGGGATCAAATCTCACCCCTCCATTTCTTTAGGATATAGTTGAGACATATTATATTTGGGAGGTGGGTCCGCTGGTCCTGGTGGCCCACCCCCCCCATACTCCGCTATGCCCATTGTACTCAAGTGAGGTGGAGGAGCGGTGGGGTTGACAGTCCATGCCCCCACCAATTTTAATGTGTCGTTGTGTGGGCTCCGGGGTGGTGGAGTCATGGCCACCCACCCCACTTTGGTTTTTTGGTTAAGGTTTTAGGGGTGGTAGGGTCATGGTCACCCACCCGTTTTTTTTAATAAATGTTGTTGTGTTAGGTACCTATAATACTAGTGATTACCTCATTACTATTGTAGTTATATCCCTTATTAATATTTTTGCGCCCCTATTGTCCCCATATTATTATTACTGTGCCCCATAGAATCCCTCTATTAGTATTTTTGTGCCTTTATATTATTATTGTTAGGTCGGTTGGGTTATATTGTGACTCCTTAGACTCCTATATATAGAAAGGAGGTTTTGTCATTTGAATCATCCAGGAATCATTCATTTGTGTAATGTAAAGGAGGTTGCCCCCTCGAAGAGACTGAATTATAAGGTGTTGATCTATCTTTTCTATCTTTTTTGTGAGCTGGTTTCATAACATTTGGTATCAGAGCTTTTGCATTCTAGGGTTTCGTTGCTCCAAATAGGTCATCGTGGCATTTTTGCTATAACTTTTTTTCCTACGATTTTTCAGAAGCAAAAAAAAAACCTCTTTGAGATGAAATTGCACTGAACCGTGGGTCCAAATTTCAGATCTTTTTGCACTATATTTGCGGAGATATGATCTGAGGAAGTTGGTCTTTTTGTAGTCTCCTGAATTACATTCCAAACAGGTGAGCTGGGGAAAATCGTCATAACTTTCTCTCTGAGCATTAGATTGAAATTTCGTAAGAAGGTACAGAAAGAGGATGGATTGTAGTTTCTTGTGCATATTTTTTAGAGCCAAAGGTTGAAACAGGGACATGTTGCACATTGTACAAGTTCGCTCTACTGAACTAGTCTATAATCAGATCACTGTGGGAGATTTGGCATAACTCTTCCTTGGAGAATCCAATTTGGATCAGACTAGTGGCATTGGAAAGAGGACACAAAGGGATACTAAAGGTTGAAATTTCATAACTAGATGATCCGAAATTACAAAGATACCTTAGAGGCAATATCGACCTCCTACAAAGTGAAAAAAGGTGTGTAGATTTTTTTAAATTCTTACTTAAGCTTGGTTTGAAAAATTATTTTGAAGGAATTCAAAGCGCTTAGTAGAGAATTATTATCAATAAATGATGCCCCGAGGAAAGAAAATCCAAACATCTAGTAAGAAACTTGAAAGATCTAGCATGACTCATGAAGAAGAGGAAGAAATGCTACATGATATTTCAAAATTACAAGACCAAGGGCAACAAATGTCACTCTCAAAAAAGCTAACAGAAGCTAAGATAGATGGCGTGGAAGCTAAGATGAATGGCATGGAAGCTAAGACGAATGGCATGGAAGCTAAGAGGGACAATTTGAAGATAGATTTGAACACAAATTTGAAGACATGCATGGTAGATTTGAAGACAAATTTGACAAATTTTCTACAAGAAATACTTACTAATGGTGAAAGGGTAGTAAAGGAAACTCATGATGCAAACAAAAGAAATGT
>APFE030125422.1:4051-17104 GCA_000404065.3 Pinus taeda | reverse complement strand
AATGACAAAGAAGTTTGGGCACTTATTCAAAAGTTACAACAAGATTCCAGTACGTCTGATACATTTAGCTGGCAAAATGATTCGCTATGATACAAAGATTGTTTATACCTCTGAAAGAATTCCTAGCTAAAACAAAATATTCTTATGGAATTGCACACTTCTCCCTTAGGAGGGCACTCAGGATTTTAAAAAACTTACCACATGGTTAAGAAGGAATTTTTTAGGGATGGCCTTAAATCAGATATTCAAAAGTTTGTGATGGAATGTTTGGTTTACCAACAAAATAAAGTTGAAACAATTAAGATACCGGGTCTATTACAACATTTATCCATTCCAAGCCAATGTTGGGATGAGGTTTCAATGGATTTTATCACAGATTTACCCAAGTCTGTCGGAAAGAGTGTCATCATGGTGGTAGTTGATAGACTTACCAAGTATGCACACTTTTGTGAATTATCACCTCCATTTAAAGCCAATACAATTTCTACTACATTTATGGAAACAATTCAAAAGCTACATGGAAACCCAAAGATTATTATAAGTGATAGAGATCCCATTTTCACTGGAAATTTTTGGACATAATTATTTTCTTGTCTCGATACTCAGTTAGATGATAGCTCATCTTATCATCCTCAATCTGATGGCCAAACTAAAATAGTAAACAAATGTTTGGATGGATATCTTCGTTGCTTTGTATCTGATAAATAGACATAATGGGTCAAATGGTTGCCTCTGGCTGAATGGTGGTATAACACTTCCTTCCATACAACAACAACAGTCACCCCATTTATGGCACTTTATGGATATCAGCCACCATCCATCACATCATATTTAAAAGAAAATTCTAAGGTTCAAGCAGTGGAACATCACATTGAGCATAAACAACAAATCCTCCAACTCTTAAAGGATAACCTCGTGCTGGCGCAGAATAGAATGAAACAACAGGTAGATCAACATCGCAGCAAAAGAAGTTTTGATGTAGGTGATTGGGTATTCCTACAAATATGACCATATAAACAAATGTCCCTCAAGCAAGCTGAGAAGGATAATAAATTATCACCAAAGTATTATGGTGCATATAAGGTGTTGCAAAAGATTGGTACTATGGCAAACAAATTGGAGCTTCCTGCAGCTTCTCGAGTGCACCTAGTTTTCCATGTTTCATGTTTAAAGAAGATTTTAGGTGACACACTCCCAATTTAAACAATATTGCCTGAACTTGACAAGGAAGGAAAAATTATATTGGAACTGGAAGCAGTCACAAAAGTAAGAACTTGACAGCTACAAAATCGATCAATTTCGGAGTATTTCATCAAGTGGAAGAACTTATCCACTGAAGATTCCACATGGGAGGATGAGAATTTTATATAAAAGCATCCAGAACTACTCAAGCATTGAGGAAAACACTTTTTTGAAGGAGAGGGGCATTTTAGGTCCCTATAATACTAGTGATTACCCCATTACTATTGTAGTTGTATTCCTTATTAATATTGTTGTGCCCCTATTGTCGCCATATTGTTATTACTGTGCCCCATAGAATCCCTCTATTATTATTTTTGTGCCTTTATATTATTATTGTTAGGTCAGCTGGGTTATATTGTGACTCCTCATACTCCTATATATAGAAAGGAGGTTTTGTCATTTGAATCATCAAGGCTTCATTCATTTGTGTAATGTAAAGGAGGTTGCCCCCTCGAAGAGGCTGAATTCTAAGGCGTTGATCTATCTTTTATATATTTTTGTGAGCTGGTTTCATAACATGTTGCGATGGTTCCAGGGGCGGCAGGGTTGTGGCCACTTGCCCCATTTTTTAATATTTAATTTTTTTATTTTAAAAGTACATAACCACCGCGCCTTTTAGGAATTTTCTAGAAGCTTAGGTGGTAGAAGATAAATTAATGGGCCGACAATTTTGCCTGGAAAATTAGACAGATTATGGTACTAGGTTCTTGCCAAATTGTGACCTCCTTAAGCCTGCCACATGGGTAAGTCAACCCACAACTTTGACTGCTTCGATTTTCTTCATACAGACTCGGATTGGAGTGTCATTCACACCATTGGAATCAGGGCAATGATTACTTCGATCTGATGTCAAGTTTATCGACTTTATACCAATTTGACTTTTGATCCTTTTCCATGCCACTAGTGTCTGGATATCCACCTAGATCAATCCTCCCCATTGAGGAGCTTTTGGACCAGCAAAAGATTTATGAGTTAATTTGGAAGTGAGGGAATTTTTCCCTCACTCTTTCTCTTTCCAGCCATTTTTCCTTACTAGGGTGCATCCCCTTGAAACCAACTCGAAGGTATTCCACATCTCCTCATTGTGAAGTCTTGGTTCTTCTGTCAAGGATGTTATCTTCAGGCAATTCATTGAGATACTCTAGTGGAAAATCATCAAATATAGGAACTGATCCCACCTCTTTGGTGTCCATAATCAATGGTGGCACATAAATGTTTAAGTTTTCCACATTCACTATGGAGTACATTTGCACATAAGTTGGCAAATCGAGATGAAAGGCATTGTTTCCAATCTTCTCCAAGATGGTGAATGGACCATACTAGATTGGTCACAACTTCTTCCTTTCTCCCTTCATTCTATCCTTGCTGATATGGAACCACACTTTGTCGCCCACTTGGAATTCATGATCAACATGGTGTTTGTCATGTTGAGCCTTCTACCGGGCTCGACTTCTCTCCAACGGATCCTATACTACTTGGTGAATCAATTGATCCACTGAATGGGCCATTGTGCTTTATCCCTGTCATCATGTTCACTGGGGTCATCTTCCCTTCCAAAGACCATATCAAAAGGATCTTTGGGTAGATAGCCAAAACATGTCTCAAATGGTGAACGATGTGTAGATGAGTGCACTACTCGATTGTAAGAATGCTGCACATATGGAAGATGTTCATCCCATAATTTAGGATGTTTCCCACAATAGCCTTGAAACAAGTGTACCATGGTTTGGTTTACAACCTTTGTCTATCCGTTAGTTTGTGGATGAAATTCCATGCTTCTTTTCAACTTGGTGTCCATCATGTTCCATAAGCTGGTCCAAAACTCTTTGAGAGAGTGAGAGTCTCGATCTCACACAATCGATGTGGGTAACCCAAAATGGACCCAAACATGATGAAAGAAAATATAAGCAATCTACTCTGCAGTGATCTGTTTTTTACAGGGCATTAAAATACACATCTTACTAAAACGGTCAACAACGACATACAAATAGTCATGATTTTTTCTAGAAAAGGGCAAACCTCCTACAAAATCCATCGACACAATTTCCCATGGAAGACTCAGAATAGTGAGTGTTATGTAGAGCCCAAGTTTTCTATTAGAGGGCTTTGAAACAGAACACATCACACATTCTTTTACATAGCAAGTCACAATGTTCTTCATATGAGGCCAAAAGAAAAATCTTTGTACATGACACAAACTTTTTTCAACACCAAAATGACTATACACAAGGGAGGTGTGGGCTCTCAGATTAGACGTACCCTTTCCCCTGTGGGTATGCACAATTTGCCACGGTGATACAACAGTTTCCCCTGCAAGTGATAGTTGTCCGCCTGTGAACCATGGGATAGTTTTGCATAAATCTCCTTAAAGTCATCATCGTTAGCATATTGTTTAGCATAACTTTCAAAAGATACTGAAGCATTATGCAAAATAATAGGAGTAGAAATAGGAGGGCAAGATAGCATATCGAACACTTTGTTGCTAGTGTTGTTCTTACACTTTATTACCAGATGAAACTGTTGAAGAAAGCGCATGCACCTGAAATGACGAGCTTGCTACAACTTGGTTTGTAACTGAAGATACTGCAAGGGCTGATGATTCATATGGGTGATGGTCTCCTTGTTGATCAGGTAGTGTTTCCACTTTTTCACACTCTAGACCAAGGCATATAACTCCTTGTCATAAGTGGGATATTTTATCACAGCCTGAGAGAATTTCTTTAAATGGTAACATATCGCTTCTTTTGTTGCATTAGTACAACTACCATGGCATATCTACTGGCGTTTGTCTCGATCTCGAATTTCTACTGGAGATCTGGTAAGGCTAAGACCGGTGTGGTGCTGATCTGTTGTTTCAATTCTTTGAAGTACTTATGCTTCTTTCCTCCCCATTGAAATACTTGCTTTACACTTGTCAGTGTGTGTAAAGGTACTGCAATAATAGAGAAATTGGTAATAAATCTCCTCCAATACTATACTGCACCCAAAAAGCTGTGAACCTTGGTTACACTAGTAGGCTTAGGCCAATTTACAATTTCTTCAACTTTAGAAGGATCAATTTTTATCTGACCTTGACCAACAATATGACCTAGGTAAACCAAAGAGGTTTTCCCAAACTCACACTTTAACAATTTTACATAGAGTTTTTCTTTTTTCAATACATCAAGCACTTTCTTCACATGACATACACGTTCATTCCAACTTTTACTAAAGGCAAGAATATCATCTAGATATACAAGAACAATTTCATCAATGAAAGGCCTAAAGAGATCATTCATGACCCTCATTAAAGTGGTTGGAGTGTTGCAAATTCTGAATGGCATCACCATCCGTTCGAACAACCACTTTTTGGTCTTGAATGTAGTTTTCCACACATCCTGCTTTGCAATTCAGACCTGGTGATAACCACTATGCAAATCCAATTTGCTGAAATAGATAACATTCTTTAACTGATCTAGTAAATCATTAATGCATGGGAGAGGGTAACGATTTTTCACTGTACTTTTGTTTAGTTCTCAGTAATCCACACACATCCTCTATGTGTCATCTTTCTTCATCACTAAGACGATCAATGAGCCACATGGAGAAGTGCTCAGATTGATGACCCTTTGGTTCAATAGTTCTCGCACCTGCTTTTTGATCTCCTCCATATCAATGGTCGACATCTTGTACATGCCAATATTTGGTAAAGGAGCATTGTTGAACCTTAGAATTACCTCTCCTTGACAAGTTTTCTTACCTTTTTCCCTTGCTTTTCCTTGAAATTACAGATCTCAATCAATGATAAATGATAGGTTTTATCTTCAGGAAGGCATTAAATGATTGAAATGTTATATTTTTATGTTTTTTCTATTCGAATAATTTTTTGCAAATTAGCTACAGAACACAACATATTCTGTAGCTAATTGTGTATTTTGTAGCTACTTCGATGGTCTAGCACGTTCTAGGTGTCAAATGAAGAATCCAACCAGATGGGCATCTCTAGAATCGTCTCCACATGGATTATATCCTATTCACTCAGCCCAGATCGACAAGGAAGCAAGATCAAGATCATAGTCAAAGGTGGAATCAAACATATGATACCCAGAAGTAGTAGGACTCTTCATCTACTTTTTCATGGTTAATCAATAAATCTAACAGTTCTGTTGCAAGCATTAACTCAAATCAACCACCCGTGTTAATGGTTTTGTTACAAACATCTCGCTTGAATTTAAGCCACTTGTAGCTAATCATATGTTTACACAGTTCTGTTGTAATAAGTATAAGCCACCTATAGCTAATTTTCCTCAAAGACATTTATGATTATTTCCTTTTAAATATTGCTTGTACAGAACCAAGTGAGTTCGAAGAATTGTATGTATTAAGTTCAGAATTTCAGCTCTGTATTTTGGACTTTGTTCTTTTCTATAATATAAGTTGTGTGTTGATCAATGATCATTTAAGAGAGCATTTGTAATTAGTTAGTAGTTCAAACTAGTCAGTTGCAGAGGGCCCCTGCACTGAAGGAGATTTTCTTTCCATTTGTTTTCTGTTTAGTTTTAATTTCATTAATTTTCTTTTTGAAGTTTTTCTAACTTAGGTTGATTTATGTTAGTTTTGATCAGTAGCATAATGTTAAAAATCAATTGTGCAGTCTTGTTCTTCCAACACATTTCATGAAAGGAAACAATTTTGTTTCTAAACAGAGTAAGTTTGAAATAATAAGAATGCGTTGTTGTGTAGCTTACTCATTGTTTTGTTATTTATTTCCTAGGACAAATTTGTCAATCCAATATGTTAATGAATGTTTTTAACACCATTCCAAGTTGATACTCATCCTAAAATAAATGGTTAAACATCCACTTCACACAATGGTTGAAATCAATCAGTTACCTTCTGCATGTTTCATTTATTTCTCTAGATCATAAAATACAAAAAGTTGCTGGTATCCCATCTCAAGAAGGTTATCTTTCAAAATTGAAGGTTAGAGTAACTAGAAGTAATTTAGTTGATTTCATTCTCTGTATTTATTTCGACATGCATTACAACTTCACCATTAATTTTAAGAAATAGATTCATGAGTTAGGATTAATGATGAGATAAGGTAGATGCTTTGTTTTTTTTTTCTCTTTAAATTAGGTTTTGACTAGCTTCAACTCTTGGTTCACCTTTAGGGCATTAGATTAACTTAGGAACATTTTTCTTCTTTAAAAAAAATCCATTAGATTCACTTAAGTTTCTCTTAGTTTAGATTGTACATCATTAGGAATCAAAGAATAGAAACCCCCAAAACAATATAAAATACAAAAAAACGAAGTAAGAAAGGTTAACGAAGCACATATAGTGCACTACAATTCGTTAGCTTACAAACCTCAGTTGATAATTTAAGAAAGAAATTTAGGACACTAAATTGGCTAAAAATTTTGGCTTCATTTCCAGGGAAGTGTAAATTAGGTAACCACATCTCTTACATCTAAAAAAAGGATATGCAGAGAGAAAGAGACTCTAGGGGTAGATTTACAGCTAGAGGCAAGAGTTCAATTCCTACAGCACCACCTACTCCCCCAAGACTAAGAAGAGATACACTTCCATCTCAAGCTTATACTCCTATCCATAGACCTCCTAAATTTCTAAGGTTAGAAATTTAATCAAGGGGATCTCCTACTTCTTCTACTAAGGTAGTCCTACAGGAGAAAAATATTGGATCTCCAACAGAAGGAGTAGCCTTTGTCACCTCCACAAGGGAACATATTTTAGTTGAAGAATTAAGAATACCTAGTGAGGAAGAAGAAGTAGAAACTCTCTCACACATACCATTAATAATAGAACTAGAGGAAGAACAATTAACCTTGCAGGTTGAATATTATATTGACTATGAAGAAACTATAATGGCAGAAGAAGGAGAGGATGGAGAATTCACACTGTTTGGAGGAGGAGGACGTAGAAGAAGAGGTAGAGGAAATAATGAAGAAGGCAAAGGAGATAATGGAGGAGGTAGAGGAAATAGGGAAGTTGATAATTCTTTTGGATTCCCTATAGTTGAGGAGGAAACAAATGCCACGATGAAAAATATCTCACTTTCTATCCTCCCAAATTTCCATGAGTTAAAAAGTGAAGATCCTGAAACATTTTTTTTTGAATTTGAAGTATTGTGTAGAACTAATGATTATTTAGAAGACTTTCAAAAACATAAGTTTTTTCCTTGAAAGTTGAAAGGATCTGCTTTAAAGTGGTTCATGCGGTTGGTCACTCAGTCCATTATAACATAGAATGACATGAAGAAAGTGTTTCTCGACATGTATTTGGATTATTGCATGCCTATCAATCACAAGGATGAAGTGTTCAAAATGATGCAAAGAGAGGATGAAAATTTAGAGGATTTAATTGAGAGATTCAACTATATCTGAAAAGATCAAAGATGGATAGCTTAGATGAAGATACCTTAAAAGCTCTTATGTTAAAATCCATTAGAGATGAGTGGATAGATATCCTTAACATGATGGGGAAGGGAGATATCTCTCAACTCCCATTAAGTGACATAGGAGAATTATGTGTTCATCTCTCAAGAGGAAAATCCAAAATTGGGAAAGGTCCAAGAGATCCTTCTCTTGTTAGAGTGAATAAATCAGCAACTAGATCAATGAGTAGGGCAGAAATCGGGAATATGCTTGACGAATTCAAAACATATATTCCAGGGAGCCTTAGTGAACAAATAGACACCCTTAAGTTACAAAACAAGTAGAAAACTGAGGTTGATGGTCTAGCTATTTCCTGTCCCAAATGGAGAATGAAGCATGCTTTAAGAGATGCCTTTAGATGCAAAAGTCATAGAGATTTGTGTGATTTGTTCAGAAAACCATGAGACCAGAAGTTGTCCTTCAATACCTAGTCTTAAGGTTGTTTTCATGAAGAAACAATTTCAAATCCAATAGTATCTTTTCTTTGTCTCTAGAAGACCTTGGCAAGGGTAGCAAAATCATGGTTTTAACAACCAAATGTATATGCAGCCCCCTCCAAATTGGAAATATTGGCAACAACCTTGGCCTCAATCTCAATCTCAAACTCAACCTTGGGCTCAAGGAATACAAAAGCCTTATGGAATATTTTCTCAATACTATCAATATCCTCCATCATATCAGAATTACCCCCCCCCCCAAACTTCTGCAACAAAATCAACAGCCACAACTTCAAAATCAGAATCCTCAACCTTCACTGCCATTCCCACAACAAATTCCACAACAAAACCAACAACCTCGACCTCAAAAATAGAATCCTCAACTCTTACTACCATTTCAGCAGAGACCAAATCAGCTACCTGCCCAACCATTACCAAACCCCAACAATAGAAATCCTCAGAATACCTACATGGTAGAAGGACAACAATTTCCAACTTATATGATCACTCCTCTAGATCTAATTGGTGTTCAACTAAGATCTGGTGGGATATTAGAAAAGGAAAAACCTTCTATAACTATTCAGGAACAAGACAATTCTGAGGAAGATTCTCTACAACCCAATAAATTTTTTGAAGGAACATCTCTCCAAAACCAAAATACTGAAAATGAAAAACAGAAATAACCAATAAACTCAACTCCTATCATTGAGCAACCAGTATCTTCTTCTGCACCTCTTTTTCCCAAAAGATTATAAGTTGATATAGGGGTAGAAAAGTAGATTATGTTGCCTAATTATGATTTTCTAGATGAATTGAAAAATGTCTATATCAAAATCCCTTCTTTACAAGCCATTAAGGAGATTCCAATTCTAGCTAAAACAATAAAAGGGTTGAGCATAAAGAAACTAGGAAGGAAAACAAAAGAAATAAAAAGAATTGAGTTGGTAGGAAAAATAACAGACATAATGATGGGAAAAATTACCATACAAAAATATGTAGATCCAAGAAGTCCAATTGTAAAAACACATGTCAATGGAGTTGAAATTCTGAATACATTGATTGATTTAGGAGCAGAAATAAACATCATAAGCAAACAAACCATGGAACAGCTCAAGATTCCTAATATTCTTTACACACCCACATTACTGCAATTAGCAAATACATCTGTAATTAAACCAGATGGTGTGTTAGAAGATATTTCAGTGTCCTTAGACTCTTTGAAGTACCCTGTGGATTTTATGATCCTAACCCCAAAGAGAAATCTAGGAGGACATCCACTTATACTAGGAAGACCTTGGCTGGCCACAACGTATGCATTCATTAGCTGTAGATCTGGTGATATGTATATTTTTTATGGTAATTCAACTAAGAAATTCATTCTATATCCTCTAGAAAGAATAGTCACAGAAATAGATGAAAAAGAATGGATTGATGATGAAAATGAAATTCAACCTCTCTTTACTATTTCAGACATTAGTGAAGATAGTCAAATATTGAATACAATGGGAAATTTTGAATCATCTCTAGAATATTAACATGATCAATTTCAAGAAAAATCCAATATTGAATATTTGTCATCTAGGCAGATGTCTCTTTATTCTATGGAAGAATTTGGTAGCTCTACAGTTGAAATTTTTCCAGGGAGAACATTGAACATAAACAATAACTTGGAGAAATTACAACCGGAAAAGCTAATCAAAACATTACAACAAAATTATGCTGCATATGCATGGGAATATACTGACATGAAAGGACTTAGTTGTAAGACTTGTATACATCACATCTACATTGAGGAAAATTGTAAACCTATTAGACAACCTCAAAGAAGGATGAATCCAAATCTTAGAGAAATTGTGAAAGAAGCGCTGCAAAAACTGCTGAACGTAAACTTCATTTACCCAATTTCAGACATCCAATGGGTTTACCCTCTAGCGATTGTGCCTAAAAGGAATGGTAAATGGAGGGTATGCATTGATTATCGAGAACTAAATAAATCTAGCCTTAGATATCATTTTCCTTTGTCCTTATAGATCAAGTGTTAGATACATTAGCAGGTAAGAAGTATTTCTCATTCTTCGATGGTTTTAGTGGTTATAATCAAATTCAGGTGGCACCTGAAGATCAAGATAAAACCACATTTAGCTGTCCATGGGGAATCTATGCCTACTGAGCACTTCCTTTTGGATTGTGTAATGCACCTACAACATTCCAAAGAGCAATACTAGGATTTTTTTTTTGATCCAGTACATGATTGTGTAGGGGTATGTATGGATGATTTTACAGTGTATGGGAATACATTTGAAGAAGCTTTAGAAAATTTGGAAAAGGTTCTTAAAATATGTAAGGAAGCAAACCTTTCACTAAGCCATGAATTTTTTTTATGATGTTTATAGAAGGGACTATTTTAGACATCACATTTCAGGAGATGGAATTAAAGTTGATAAATCTAAAGTTGAAGTCATCTCTAAATTATCAATTCCAAATTGTCAAATGGATTTTAGAAGTTTTTTAGGATTTATAGGATACTATAAAATATTTACAGAGAAATTCACTAAAATAGCATCCTCACTCATCAAATTACTCACCAAGGATTGTGAATTCAGCTAGAATTTTGATTACCAGGTAACATTTGAGACTTTAAAAGAAAAAATTTCTGAAGCACCCATCTTGAGAGCTCCAAATTGGAAACTACCTTTTCACATTTCAACAGATGCTTCAGATATAGCTCTAGGAGCTATATTAGGACAAAATTTTTTGATTCCCTATGCCATCTACTATACAAGTAAGAATTTGACTCCCACCAAGTTAAATTATACTATAACTGAAAATGAATTTTTAGCCGTTGTTCATGCTATCAATAAGTTCAGACATTACATATTAGGCTATGAAACCTTTGCTCATATAGACCACCCTGCAATCAAATATTTAATGAAAAAACCTATTACTAATGGGAGAGTTACAAGATGGCTATTACTCTTGCAAGAATTCAACATTACTGTGCTAGATAAACATCGAAAACAAAACACAGTTGCTGATTTCTTGTCCAAAATTCAAAATATCAAGGATGGCACTCTGGTAGAAGATAAGTTTCTTGATGAATATCTTTTTGCAGTGACTACTCAGACCCCTTGGTTTGTAGATATTGCTAATTATTTAATCACAAGGAAATTACCTTCACATTTGTTTCCTAGAGATAAAATAAAAATCATCCAAATATGTGAAAGATACTCATGGATCACTAATGAATTGTATAAAACAAGTCTAGATCTCATGATCAGAAGATGTGTTAGGGAAGATGAAATTCCTAAGATTCTTAGGGCATGTCATGATGAACCGTGTGGTGGACACTTTGCCGACAATAAGACAACCTATAAAATCCTTTATTTAGGATATTATTGGCAATCCATATTCAAAGATGTCAAAGAATATGTCAAGAGGTGTGACATCTACCAAAGGGTAGGAAAGCCTAGATATTCAAATGAAATGCCACTACAAATTCAGGTACTCATTGAACCTTTTGAAAAATGAGCCTTGGATTTTATTGCACCAATTAATCCCCCATCTAAGAAAAAGAAATATATATTGGTATGCATTGATTATGTCACTAAATGGGTAGAGGCTAAAGCATTACCTTTTGCTAATGGAAAATCTGTAGTTAATTTTAATTTTGAGGACATCTTCACTCATTTTGGTGTACCAAGAGAAATTGTGATGGATCAAGGATCTCGATTTACATCTAAAATGGTGAAAAGTCTCGTGGAAGATTACAATATCAAACATAGGAAATCTACCCCTATCATCCACAAGAAAATGGTTAAGTTGAATCTAACAATAAGGTGATGCTAGAAATAATACTGAGAGGGGGGGGGTGAATCAATATTATCAGATCAAATATTCCTTTTCTAAAACCAAATTGTATACGCTACTTCAGTTAATTAAACCCGCGTATATACGCAACTATTCAGTAGGAAACCCGCGTATACAAAGCAATCTTTTAATTTACTTTAACTCTCTGATGATGATTGTTAATCTGAGATGCAGAATCAAATAACCAATAACCAGAGACAGTAAAACAGAGGAAAAAGACAATCACACACAAGAACACAAGATATAAGGTGGAAACCCAATGTGGGTGAAAACCACCTGCTGCAATTCGTCTCTATCTTTCTTTAATTAGAAGCTTCTATTTACAATGTACTGGTGCAGTCCTTTACTAGTACGCAGGCTGCAACCTGTAGAGAGCTACAACTCTCTCTCATTTTCCAGCTTCTCCTGGAAGGGAGCTACAACCCCCTTTAGCTCTTGTACTAGCCAAGATACTAGTACATAGGTGCTGACCTACAAAAGGCTACAACCTTCTCTTTCTTCCAGGGACCGCGTTTCATCAATTTTCAGACTGGATCCATGAACATCAAACAATCATCAAGAATCAACCAATCTCCTTTTTACAAATTAGATCCGAATCAAGTAGATATTCTTCTTATAGTTGTACCCAAAACACAGTACCAGAAACCATACACCAGAAAACAGAACTGAGAACACAACAACAATAGTCAGAAGCAGCTAGATCACAACTTAGATTATATACGCTATTTCAACAGCCTGAAACTAGCGTTCATACGCTTCTGCGTATGGAACAACCTACGTATACGCCCCTTTACTTCACTGAAACTCCGTGTATACGCGTATTCACCTTACTAAACCTGCGTACAGATCTTATGAAGGATAATTCATTCTTTCAACTATTCAATCATTAATTAACCCAGATTATAAGATAGATCAAGCAAGCGTCACATCTGGCAGATCAAAATCATACAGATACTATCATTCAAGCTTAAAGATTATGACCCATGAATAGAACTTATCCTTCCTTTTGCGCTAAGGTTCCTCCTTCATTCAGATCCAGATCTGCATCACAACCCAATTACCAATATACC
>APFE030125419.1:0-58778 GCA_000404065.3 Pinus taeda | reverse complement strand
TTTTTGCACAGAATGGATGACAACCCCCCCTGTATGGGGGGTTTGAGGGGGGTGGCTAGCCCTCCTCGACAAGGTTTAGGGCAGCTCCCCAGAGAATTTTTTTTGGACCCTATATTAGGTGGGTGAACCCATCTCTTGTTTTGTGTATGGTTTTTGCACATGGTTTTGGGCACAATGGTTTTCGGTCCATGGTATTGGATGCCTTGGTATGTATATACATGTATTGTAACATTGAAAGGAACATAATGAAAAATCAAGCCAGTAGCCCCAGTTTTCGGATCTAGGGGAAAATATTTGTGTATATGTGTGTTATGTGTTATTCTCTCGCATTATTTATTGTCTGTGTTTTAGAATTTGCATGGAGGTAATTTCTATACAGGTTTAAAACCTGCAATATGAGGGGACCTTTCATAAGAATCCCTTTCCACGTATTCATATGATACCTTTCTATTGATATGGTTAATGACTTCACTTTTCTGTAGTATGGCTGTCCTCCTTTTCCATACAAGGAATTTTCATGACCAAATGAGCTAATAGATCTCCTTACAAAAAAGAAGTCATTTTACTAAATTTGATTATAAAATGAAAGATACTTACTTGGAAAGTGAAGATTAAATCTTCAACTTGATCACTTTGATGGTGGATGAAGAATATTTACTAGTTCCACTTCTTCAATAAGATGATTTCTCTTTTTGTGATGTCAACACCTTTATATCTAGCTCTCTTTGTTGATGATGCTATTTTTTCTTCTTCCTCAAATGATCTTCTTCAAGGATAAGGAGAGGATACTTGCTTCAATGAGAGGGAGCCTTCCTTATATCTTTTGAAGATGGCGAAAATGCCTCCTAGCCTTCAAGATGCTTCGACTTCTTCGATGGCAAATGAGTGTACGTCAAAAATGATTTTAGAGTTTTGACTTTCTCTAAGATGATGTGATCTAATTCCTTGAAGTAATTCTCTTGGATGTTTATACTTTGGTCTACCTTGTATTGTAGATCTCTTTGACTTGATGAGGGTTTTTGTGGTCTTTTATTGGTGTTCTTATTCATCAAACAATAACTAATGCATGAACATAAATAGACAAGCGACACACAATGTAGGCTATGATCTAGGGCCAAATCCCCTCACTCTTTAAGATGGAAGCCTGCACAAATTATTATTATAGAGATTCTAATTGACGAATACTAATACAAAGGCCCTTGACCTATTGGCCACTCGAAGACCAATACACTAGTTCTCTATTTTTCTTCTTGACTCCTCTTCGAAGTCCTTGAAAGCACCTAAACTATTGCCTCTATATACCATTGAATTATGGTTCCTTGAACAACCTGTGATCTACTATTGTTGCACCGAAATTCTACTCTTGAAGTTTGAATTTTTGTTACTTTTCTTGTCATTAACACTATGATCTGAATTAAACAGGTCAACAAAACTTCTTAAATACTCACATAACTGTATCCTTCACTCAAACAATGTGATTGTGTTTAGGGAATATAAATAGTCACACCGATCTTAAATATAATATGAGCTTTTGTTCTTACGAAGTCATAGATGACCCATATGAACTTCATCGTGTCATCATCTAAAATTCTCTCTATCTTTGTGTATCAAAAAATTGAGAGATATATGAAACTATTCTATGTGCTAATGTGAAAATCATTCACTCCTATTTATAGTGGATTTTCCCATATATTAAGTCGACATGACATTACAAATAGATGTGTCTCCATATAAGCTAAGCCAACATGAGTTTATTTTTTGTTTTGAGCCTGACTTCAAGAGTAGAACTAGTGCTTATCATTGGAGGGTTTTCTAGACATATTATAAACTCAAATATGCAGTTATATCCCCAAGAAGGGTTCTTCATACATGAAATAAACTCTTTGAATTTTAATGACAAACCCTAGGGCTCTTAATGGGAGCCATCTAACATAAAACCACTTTCTCATGAAACTAGTGAAGCACGACTTACAAAAAGAATTTCCTTTTCTTCATTACATCATTTATAAAAGTTAGAATTACATGTGATTATGAAAACTGAACCTAGTTACACTTTTCAAAACTAATATTGTCTTGTCTTGAGTGGATTTTAGATATGGTAATTCTATCATGCTATGGAAATATGATGAAGAAGGAAATGAAGAAGGAGAACAGGCTAGATGACACTTAAGGATCTAGGGTGAAAATATAATCATCATATAAGAAGACCAAGAAACCCCGGGGTATGATAAAAGATCATATATTAGGACTATATGAAGACTCTGCCTGATCCACAATCCTTTGGAGGGAAGGTACATAGAACACAAAAAATATTTCATGAAGTTCAAATGCACCTCTTTGTTATGTGGAATTTTGCATCTACGGATAAATACAATTCCCTTAGGTGGGTAGCTATACCTACAACAATAGATTTAAAGAGTTTAACCTTTTCCTATAGAAGATAAATAAGGCAAGGGACTTACTTGTTATCGTTCACTTCCATTTGTGTCCTGTGAATAGCTCTCGTCGCTCCTTCTTGAACTGAATCTGCTCAATAAGTACGTGCAATCATAAACACAGGATAAAAATCAATGAAAGCTAGAGATATATCTACTATAAGCAAATGGAATCGAAAGAATTTACACATATAATCATCATAAATAAAGGCAAGAATATGGGAAAATGTGTAAACAACTTTATTAAGTAGAAGGAAGAGTTACAGCAAGGAAGTCTGATCCCATGTTATTCATCCAGCTTGAGTTCCATCCATCATCACACCAAAAGCACAACACTCAATTTATATGGAAATGGAGATTTTTTTGTCATAAATTGGGCATTGAATGGCTTTCAAATTTAGGAGTTAGTTTCCATGGAGGAAGGGATGAGAGGATAGGAGCCATTTGATTCATTCCCTATCCAATTTTGAGCTCATATGAGAGGATAAGATGTGGGAATCTTCTAGAATGATCTAGAATGAAGGAATATTCCCAGAACCCTATGAAGATTTCACTCAATTGTGCCCAACGTAGTCAACGTGGGCCTAGGTGCTCTATAGAGCGGGCTTGAATGGGCCTAATTTCTCTACAGAGCACTTATCCCTGACCAAGGTTGCAATGGTCCCTCAAGGAGTCATTCCAAGATGTCTTCAGGCAAAGAAACTCTCAAAAAATATGGCATTCAATGCAATGAATTTTCTAGGGCATGTAGGAAATGAATTAGGGGTTGATGAGCCCTAATAATACTAATCTGAATGATGGGAGTGATGTGCCCAAATAGACCTGTAATAGTTGCCCCCTAAAGCATGAAGTAAAAAATGATAATGTCGAGTGATATGCTTTACAATGTGATGAGGAGGTTCTGATGCAGATGGTGACCTGCATGATTTACAATACATAATATCATGATATTTTGGATTTTTCATGAATCGTTGATAGAAGGCATACCCATTCTCAGCATATAAACTTTTCATTACATGTACATAAATAAGATAGTTGTCTAAAGATATAAACCCATGATAGGATGACCATCTGTGTAAAGCCATCATACATATGATTAATACTCTCCTGAAATCGTAGCTTTGATGGATGAAATTAGATCTGGGGTCTTCTATGGTGTTCAATTGTTGGCTCCAGTACAAGTCTAACAATATGAGTATGTGATCTGAAGTCGAACATGGGAAGACACTCTCTGATTACCAACCAATGATGTAAGTTGTTAACAAACGCGAGAGAAGTCACTAATAATGATAATGATCCTCAAGGTATTGCAGTACATTCTTCATGGTGTGAATGAATTTTTTGATGTTGAACACTATACATAGTATTTCAGTCGAAGGCCAATGATGTCACCTATCACTGGAAGTGAGAAACTTTCCATTGATATATGCAAGCCTCAAGGTACTGGAAGTGTTTTTCTAAGTCAACTTATTGGATAATGTGCTGATGTCGACAAGAAGCAATTCGTCACAGGAGGGCCTTGATGTATCCCACATAAACGACTCAAAATGAGTGTAATGATTTTTTGAGATGGAATGTGACTGACGACAAAAGGTTCAAGAATAGCGGTCCTAAAAATGAAGGTTTATGAGTATTGCAAAGGATGAGTTTTACTGAGTGAATTCTCTTGAAAATTTCGGCGACACTGAATGAATTGGTAGCATTGACCCAAAACCAATAGAAAACTCATGGTTATCGTGTGGATGGAATGAAGGTTCATTTATGAGATAAAGTGAAAGACATGACTGGTATTTTATGAGATCTAATGAAAGACTTGAATTGAAACTTTCTTCAGGGAACCTTGTTTCATTTTCTAATGAGCTTGACACAAGACAAGGAACTATGCTATGATTCCTTGTTTCATTTTTTAACGAGCTTGACACAAGAAAATGAACTATGCTCTGGGACCTATTTCATTTTTTAATGAGGTTAACACAATAACATAACTCTCTTCATATTCCTTGTTTCATTTTTTAATGAGTTTGACACAAGAAAAGGAACTATGCTCATACCATTTGTTTCATTTTTTGACGACATTGACAAAAGACCAGGAACTATCCTCATATTCCTTGTTTCATTTTTTTAACGAGAATGACACAAGACAAGGAACTATGCTCATATTCTTTGTTTCATTTTTTAATGAGCTTGACACAGGACAAGTAACTATGCTCATATTCCTTGTTTCCTTTTTTAGCAAGGTTGACACAAGACCAGAAACTATCCTCATATTCATTATTTTATTTTTTAACGAGGTTTACACAAGACAAGGAACTCTCCTCATGTTCCTTGATCACGACCCATAAGAGGTCATGACTTCCAAAAGGTTATCATCGGATGGGAGAACAATGCTTTGGAAGGGATATGTAGCAAGGAATTCATTAGAGAGATCTGTGTTCAATGCCCCTAGTACATAATGCACAACATCACGGAATTGATCGTTAGTTGATGTAGGCATGGAACGGGTTACCACATAATTGACCCATGGCAGGGAAGATACCATTGGTACAAAAAGACCATTTAAGGAAGATGGTTGAATGGAAGATATATTTGGACCAGGAAATGAAAGCTGGTCAATGGTGGCAATTATGCCTTCATGCAGGAAACACATCACTCAAAAGATTATTGAAACGATAGCTCCCATGTCATAAACATAGTCATTCCCAAGAAGTAACTTGTATTCTAAAGAGCTTGGGACTACCATCACATTCAGACAAACAATTTTTCCTCCCAAAGTAATAGGAAACTGAGGAAGGATCCCTAATGGTTGACTGGTTCCTCTGTTAAAAGCCAACAGATTCAGGGTAACAGGCATAAGTGGCAGCGAACCGAGCTCTTTCCAAGTAGAGGAGGATATGATACTCACTGATACACTTTCATCTATAATAATTCCATGTACAAGCATATTAGAAACATGTACTATGATCTGGATAGGCACATAAGATGGAAGACGACATCCTGCTAGTAGATTCCAATCAAAGGAAGTGAGCGGACTAATTGGAGGGGGTACCGTAAGAACGGGAGAATTACCCCCTTCAGTTACGAGAATGGGAGGATTTTCCTCCTGCCTTGAAGGAACAAGAGGGTTTTCCCCAAGCTCATTGGAATCTGAAGTAACAAAAAGAACTTGAGTGGTATCATACTCACTGTCAACGGGAAAGGTACAATTAACGGAAGGTGAAATTGCGTCAGCTTTTTACTCGACCTATGATTGGTCAAGTATAGACTCATGGGATTCACATTCTTAGAGATTGGGTTTGACCGATGGTTGATTTGGGTCAGTAAATTTATCAACTAGTGAAGGATTAAGGGAGAGTCTCCTTTAACTAGCTAGAAGTCACTGCAGAGAAGCAGGATGATTATTCGACACTTTTTGGTTTCATCCAGATAGTGACAAAGGTGAATGGGGTGATTCCGTGAATTGGAGTAACCCTAAAGTAAAACTAATCTGAGAGCGAGATGTTAATAGAAATTGAGTAAATTGTTAAAAGGGTACAACAAAATTTAAAGGTTTCCCAAGATTGATAAAAGGTATATGCACGGAGGAAAATGACTTATTGAGAGTTTTATGTTGAAGACCATGTATATGTGTCTATTAGGCCTAAGATTAGTACCTTACGGTGGGGTAATTATACTAAGCTAGCTCCCCCTTATTGTGGGCACTTCCAATTAATGGAAATAACTTGACGTGTGGCCTATGCAACTCGCACTTAGTCACATCCTAGTTCATAATGTATTTCATGTATCATTACTAAAAAGGTATATACATGACCTAAGGCATGTAATTAGTTAGTTAGAGGTGAAGTAAATTCAAGGATGTTTTTTTAGATATATATGACTAGGTATGTATACATGTTCCTATTTTATTAAAAGAAATGTTAAAATTATGAAAAATTTATTATGGTTATGACAAATTTCTAGTAGAACATTTGCGTATTCTGGAGCAAAGAGAAAACAATATTATGGAAGCAAGTTATCACCCAAGTTAAAATGTGGTGGAAACACTTTAGCCTAGAAGAGGCCACTTGGAAAAGTGCTAATTTTATGCTAAAAGCATATTAATACCTATTCCAAGGGCAAGAGTGAACAATGAGTACGTTCTTATGCCCAATGGGGGAAGATGTGACATCATGAAGTACTCAAAACATTTTATATTTAATTTTACTCTATAATTGGGTAAATAATGGTCTTCCTAAAAAGTCATAGTGAAACAATGGTGTTTAAAAATTATTATTATTATTATCATTTAATTTACTTTGGTTAAATGATGAAGTCTTGGAAATCATGAAAAAAAAGACCCAAAATGAGAACTTCATGTACCAAAAGGTCAGAGACAACTCTCTCCCTAAAGAAAAATGTCTCGGTGGGAAAAGGGAGGCCAACAAAAGAAGGAATGAAAAATGGAGGCACCAAAAAGAGGAAGGAAAAAATGAATTAAAGTTAGGACTCTTCCATTGAGGCACTCCTGACCTAGGCTGTGAACTACTGGAGTCCTTAAGTGATTGTGAGACTATTGGGTGGACCTGAGAGATCATGATGCGAGAATAGACCTGACCTAGGCTGTGAACTAGTGGAGTCCTTGAGTGATTGTGAGATTATTGGGTAGACAGATCATGATGCGAGAATAGACCGTAGAGGTCATTGTCATTTACTCTTTTGGAGACTGAAATATCAGGGTTAGATTGTACGTAGTTGTCTTTCTTGTTGTTGTCTTTCTTGTTGTTGGGAGGAGAGATCCTTCTCTCAGTGAATTCATTGGGTGCTGTTCAGATAAGTATGCTGGAAAATTTTATAGGTTGCAGAGTTAAACTTTTCTTTTATATAATGGTTTTATTGCTGAGAAAAAAGAGTAGTAAAACTATTAAAGTAGAGCTAAATTTAGAAGCGATACTGAATGGAATAACTGAAAATACAGAATCAAATAAGAAAATACTCTATTTAGTCTGTATGTATTTTTTATAAAGGTGTAAGCATCTGAAGGTAAAACATCCTCGCCATGTAATATTGAAATGCAATAGCGACAACCAAGAAGAGAAAAGGAAACCCATATAAAATATGAGAGACAAAGCCTAGCGGGGTAGGTAACCTTTGGACCTATGATGAATAACAATTATTGTGGCTAAAAGAAATAGTAAGCTGAGTAATTAAGTGAATGCTGAGGTAAGTAATATTATCATAGATGGGTAAAGCCTCGAGAGGCTGCATGCACACAGTCTGGAAAGGGAAAGAAATCTAGATGAAACTACGCATGTCTCTGTAGCAAATATAGACAATAACCATTAAAGAATTTATAATTGGAACCCCGGTCAATAAAATTGAAAAGAAAAACTGTATAACCTAATCATTGAATCCGAAGAAAACCCAATTCTCATAATGAAATGAAACAGTTTAAAATCCTCGTACAAAAACAATATTCAAGTACAGAGAAGGCCATATGCTATCACTCTCCTTCCTATTTTTTTAACTAAATAAATTCAGACATCCTCAAATGAATTTAATTATAAACTTAAACATATATTTTAAATACTAAAATATAATATAAACGTAATAATATAAATAACAATTTAAAAAAATAGCAGTGATATCGAGCTAATCTATAATTTTTTATCTCCCGGTTTTTCGGAATAAAAGACATGAATATCTATTAAAGCGAAGGAATATTGAGCTAATCTATAACTGTTTCTCTCCCTGCTTTCTATCGAAACCAGACAACACGCCCATAATCAACTGTGAGTTTAGACACGACTTTCCAAAATAATATGCAAATCAAATCAACCATGTTTTTCAACCCAGTATACTATAGAGACTTTCATAGTTTGCTTGTTTAGACATGACTTTCCACGCAGTATACTATAGAGAGTTTCCGAGTTTTCTTGATGTCCTACGTTCGTTGCCTCAGTTTATTTTTTGGAGCAAGGGTTCACTTGCCCCAACTGCTGTTTTTTCCAGAGATAGTCTGGGTGGTTACGGGCTCCCGGGACGGGTCTGACGAGCACACACTCGGGCGAGTGCCTCAGTGGATATTCCATCAATATCCCATAGTCCATGGAATAATCCTTCTCTACATCGATTAACTCACTGAAACTCTCAACCTTTTTCGGCATAGAATGAGCATTTGAAGTTGGAAATGTGCCATCTTGTAGAGTGCTGGCCGGAATGCTGAACTCATGGAGAGTCTTCTTCAACAAGGAGAAACTGGAAATACCACTATCTGCTGTGCCCCTTGACGTATTACCACTTCGTTGCACAGGCTCGATCTGCTGATTAATATCATTTTGTACTGTAGTGTCGACCAGAGTACTCAACTCATGAAGAGACTCGATCTGCTGATTAATATGATTTTGTGCAGTGTTGACCACAGTACTGCACTCGTAGAGAGGCTCATCCATGAACACGAAACTGGAAATATTACTGAATTGTTGGTCATGCTGGACATGCTGATTATTATAATTTTGTGCAGTGTCGAGCAGAGTGCTGCCCTCGTTGACAGGCCCATACATCAACGAGAAACTGGAAAAAATGTTATCTGCTGCGCCATGTGTATTACTGAATGGCTCATGCTGCATCTGATGATTATTATTATTTTGTGCAGTGCTGGCGACAGTAGTGGACTCTTGGAGAAGATTATCCATGAACGAGAAACTGGGAGTACCACTATCTGTTGCGCTTGACGTTTTACTTCTTGCTTGACCACGCTGGATCGGCTGGTTGATAAGATTTTGTGTAGTGTCCACTGGACTAATGCACTTATGCAGATGTTCAGGCATCAACAAGAAACTGGAAATATTATTACTATCTGCTGTGCCTTTCGTATTACTGGTTGGTTGGCCATGCTGAATTTGCTGATTAATTCTAGTCATAGTCTCTTGTTGATCATCATGTATCCTTGTTGGTAAGTTCGGTGCGCTGGTAATACCGGCTGTAATGTTACCTTCAACAACTGCAGAGGCCTTCCTTCGTTGCTTTCCTTGCAGTGGTACTAGCTGGAAATCAGCCTTACGAATCGAATCCGAAATATCTACACGTATCAAATTTAAAGAGATGGGTCAAACTTAGTTATTGATTTAAAACATTTAAGATTAGTTTTACTTTAAACATATGTGATACAGACTTTATATTCAAATAGTTAGGTTTATGTGATATATGTTGGGGATTTTTCTATTAAAATCCCAAAAACAAACAAACAAACTGGACACACACGCAATGTTCTTTTTTTCTCCCATATTTTTAATACATGGAAGCTTAAAATATTTCTGAGAATAGAATATTACACACTCATAAAAGCGTTTATATTCATTAATAAAAGAGTAATATAAAATTCATCCTTTTTCACTCAGAGGGATTCACCAAAAGAAATTCAATAACAAAAGTTACTCTCTCCTCCTGATATGTGTGAAAATCTGATTTACATTTACCGCTGTAAAACAAACTTTTACATATACTTCTGTAAAAATAAAAATCACATTATGCACTTTGCATATTACAAAACTTCATCTTCATTTTTCTTTGCCTTCAACGTCCCACTGCTGTGCAAACTTCAGTTCACTTCAGAAGTCCATTGTTACATTCACACTGCTGTGTGTTTTTCAAGTGCACACTCCTTCCCCTATTTCATTTTTTTCTACATACACTTCCTCTCACTTCTATGAGTTTCACTACTTCATTACAGAAAAATTGTCAACACAAAAACAAAAGCATAACACATACTATGCGTATGCAACTACAAAACCAAAGAAAATTACATTGCGTATATGACCATACTCCCGTACATATTAAAAACATTAAAATTTAAAAACATTTACCTATGCCCATACCTCCCTAAGAAAAAAACATTAAAATTAAAAGCTTTACCAATATCCTATGAACCGAAGTAAATAACATTAATTAATTGAGTGAAATAAATGGCTGTAAACCCAAAAATTTACGCAATGTCATTCCCGGCCTGAATGCAGCTTTGGAATAATCGGACGGTGGACAATCATCCTCGCAATCGAACGGTTCATAAAAATATCGGGAGAGCCTTTGTTACCGAACTTTACGTTCCGATGGAAAGTGGTTTTGGAGACGTACAGTTGGACACGCGTAAAAATCTTATTGCATCGGGCGCGTTTGTACGAAAACCAATTGCTGAGCAAAAGCGGTCTGATGAGGTTTGGGTGGTTTTCCTAAATGGTTTCGCTGCAAATTAATTACGCGGCAGGTGAAATTACATTTTTAACAGTCCCCTTTAATTTCAACTCCTCGGCGTTCAGTCATACCCAAACACTTCCTCAAAAATTCGAAGTTTTTCTGGTCCAATGGCTGTGTCAAAATGTCTACAACCTGTTCCTGAGTCCTGCAATGTTCTAAGACAATTTCTCCATTGCTTACCAATTCCATGATGTAGTGAAACCTTGTGTCAATGTGTTTCATTCTCTTATGAAACACTGAATTCTTTGATAATGCAATAGCTGAGCTATTGTCACAAAAAATCACCGTCGCTTTTGCGTTCTCCTGGCCTAAGCTTCTCAACATCCTTCTCATCCAAATTTCTTGACATGCTGCGGCTGTAGCTGCCACATATTCTGTCTTTGTTGTAGACAACGCCACGATATGCTGTTTCTTAGAAGCCTATGAAATGGCTCCTAAACCCATGTGAAAAACATAACCAGAAGTGCTTTTCCAATCATCTACACTTCCATCCCAATCACTATCAGTGTATCCAACTAAATTTGAACATTCTGAGGTAGTATATAAAATCCCAAGTCTTTTAGTACCTTTGACATACCTCAAAATTCTTTTTGCTGCCTGCCAATGTGCTTCCTTTGGCCTCTCCATGAATCTGGAAATTAAACTAACCGCAAACATTATGTCAGGTCTAGTTGCAGTTAAATACATAAGACTGCCAACTATGCTCTTGTACAGACTAGGATAAAAATCCTTGTTGCCGTCCTCTTTGCTGAGTTTTAATCCCATTACTGTGGGAGTGATCGCTGCCTTGCACTCTTGCATATTAAATCTGCCCAACACCTCATTTACATATTTTGCTTGAGAGATAAAAATTCCATTTTCATTTTGATCTACTTCTATTCCTATGAAGTATCTCAGCAAACCCATGTTAGTCATCTCAAATTCTTCTTTCATGACTCATTTGAAATTTTCAATGAGACAAACATCATTGTCTGTGAAAAGAACATCATCAACATATAACACAACAATTAGCAATTTACTTTCTTTGATGTACACTGTGGGTTCTCCCTCACACTTGTCAAACTCATTTTCTAGTAGATAGGAGTCTATCCTACTGTACAATTCTCTTGGCACTTGCTTCACCCCATAAAGAGCTTTCTCCAATCTGCATACTTTATGTTCTTGGCCTTTCTTCTGATAGCCTAGAGGTTGTTCAATATAAACCTCTTCCATTAACACTCCATTTAGGAATGCTCACTTCACGTCCATTTGGTAAACTTTTCACTTGTTTTGTGTTGTTATGTATAGCACTGCTCTCACGGTTTCCATTCTTGCAATCGGTGCGAAAGTCTCCTCATAATCTCTCCCATATTGCTTCTTGTATCCGTTGACAACCAACCTTGCCTTGTGTCTTTCTATCTTGCCTTCAGCATTGCTCTTGGTCTTATAAACCCATTTGACTCCAATGACTTCTTTACCTTTTGGTAACTCAACCAAATCCCATGTCTTGTTTCTTTCTATGGCATTCATTTCTTCATCCATAACTTCTATCCATTTCTTATGTTTAATTGCATCCTCAAAATGAATAGGATCATCAACATGACAATATAATGCAAACAAGGAATTCATACCTTCATTTGCTGCCTCTTGCTCATAAATGTCACTTAAATTTCTAAACTTTTTACCTCTTTCATTTGGTGTGCATGTGCGTGAAGATGCACTTGAATTTCCACTTTGTGGTGTGCTTGGAGAAGCACTTCCATTTCTCCTCAAGGTTGTTCCTTGCTGCCCTTGTGTTGACACTGCTGTTTGGGGATGTGTTTTAGCCATCTCTTCATCATATTCATCATGAGACAAACAGTTTTTAACATTCACTGTTTTCTCTATTCTTCCATCCCAAGCTTCCTCCTCAATGAACTGAACATCTCTGCATAACCCACACATCCAAAAACTCTCATGTGGGTGACTCCTTGCTTTCTCCCACTCCATGCTTCTTTCGACACACTATTCATCACTGCTTTTGTTGGACACCTGTTCAAAATATATGCTGCACAATTTACAACTTCAGCCCAATAATCATTTGGAAAATGCTTTGCCTTTAGCATGCTCCTTGCCATATCCATGACGGTCCTGTTCTTCCTTTCAGCAGCTCCATTTTGTTGTGGGGTGTACCTTGCTGTAAATTGCTTGTGAATTCCATTTTCCCTACAAAATCGTAGGAATTCCTTGGAGATATACTCACCTCCTCTGTGAGTTCTCAGAACTTTGATATGCAACCCACTTTGTTTTTCTGCAAGTGCTTTGAAATTTCAGAATTTTTCAAACACTTCTCTTTTGTTCTTAAGGAAATATACCCAAGTTTTTCTTGTAAAATCATCAATGAATGTTAGAAAATATTGGTTTCCTGCTAATGATGGAGTTTGCATCGGTCCACATACATCTGAGTGGACAACCTCTAAGGGTGCCTTTGCCCTTATGCTTTTCCCTGAATGAAAACTTTCTCTGTGTTGTTTCCCCAATATACAACCTTCACAAAGTCTGTCCAGTTTCTCTATCAATGGTAATCCTCTTACCATTCCTTTTCTGCTCAACAAATTAAGACCTCCAAAGTTGAGATGTCCAAACCTCAAGTGCCACAACCAATTTTCATCCTTTGGCACGCTTTGGTAAGCCTCTTGGGTAACTGCTGCAATAACTTCTTTGTTTTTCAAATCTGCTCTAATTCTAAGAGGGAACATTCTGTTCTTTGTCATCTTCACTTCAGAAATGCATCGTTTGCTGGGTGCGCTATCCATGATGGTGCATACATCATTCAAAAAATAAACATTGTAACCCTTATGGACAAGCTGTCCAATACTCAAGAGGTTACATCTCATTCCAGGGGCATAGTAGACATCTGCTATGGTTTTCTTTCCACCCTTTGTAAATATTTTGACTTCTCCTTTTCCCATAACATAAATTTTTCTATCAGTCCCAAGTGTGACTTCTGATTTCACATTTTGATCTAAAGCAGAAAACAAAGCTATGTTTCCTGTCATATGGTTGCTACAACCTGAGCCTAAAAACCATATGTCTTTACTATTTGTTTTATCCATGTTACAAGCTAACAACACATTATCTTGACTGATGTTTTCTCTAGTGACATTTGCATTTGGTCTATTACTCATATCATGTTGCTTCTTCCTACATTCACTGGCATAGTGCCCATATTTTCTGCAATAATAACATTGGACATTGGATTTATCATACCTTTGTCCTTGAGCATGTTGTTGTCCTCTTTGTTGGATGCTTCCTTGGCCTTGGTTTTGATTTGGATTGCTGCCTCTTCCTTGAGCATTTCCTAGACTGTTCTTTCCACCTCTATTTTGGCTTATGCCTCTTCCTCTCTTATTTCCTTTTCCTTGACCTCTTCCTCTTCCAAAAGGCATCTGGGTCTTGAAGGCTTGTTCTAGAGATGAGTTTTCATTTCTACTCAACCTCTGTTCATGTGTTATTAGTGATGCATGAAGTTCATCAACTGAAAAGTTTGAGAGATCCTTTGTCTCTTATATGGTGGTGACAATCACATCAAACTTTGAGGGTAGGACCCTCAAAAGTTTCTCCACAATCCTCCTTTCTTCAAGAACTTCTCCATGAGTCCTCATTTGTGTGACCAAACCAATCACATGTATGAAGAATGAGTCAATGTTATATAACTCCTTCATGCAAAGATTTTCAAAATCTCTCCTCAGTAACTGTAGTTTTGCTGTTATCACTTTCTCCATGCCTTGATAGGCTGTCTTGAGGGTTGGCCATGCTTCTTTGGATGTCTTAGCTGCTGCTATCCTTCGAAACACACTCTGGTTCACTGCTTGATACAAAAATACATGGGATTTTGAGTCCTTTTTCCTATTGCTCTTCAGCAGATCTTTCTCTGCCTGAGTTAACCTATTAACCTCATTTTTATCTGCTGGTTCTTCAAAAACATCTTCAACAAGTTCCCATATATCTTGATAGGAAAACATGGCTCTCATGGTTATTGCCCAATAGTCATAGTTTTTCCCATTGAACTGTGGGAATTGAGAATTAAACATACCCATGCTGGTGCTGGTGCTGGCCATTCTAGCACTCTTTAACTATGATTCAAATAACTGACTGTGATTCTTTTTTTTAAGAAAACTCACTGCTTCTTCAGCTGTAACACAAGAAACTAATTTGAGAAATACCTGGATCCTCTTCACCGAGTCTTCACTTTGCTGCAGAAAATTACCGGTGCAACAAAAAACTCCTCCCTTCATCTTCACTGAGTCTTCACTTTGCTGCAGAAAATTACTGCTGCAACAAAAAAATCCTCCCTTCAGCTTCTTTGACACCTTCAAAGAGCCTAAAAAATCCTCCCTTCAGCTTCTTTGACACCTTCAAAGAGCCTAAACCTTGCTCTGATACCACTGTTGGGGATTTTTCTGGTAAAATCCCAAAAACAAACAAACAAACTGCACACAAAGACAATGCTCTATTTTTCTCCGGGATCTTTAACACAGGGAAGCTTAAAATATTTCTGAGAAGAGAGTATTACACACCCATAAAAGCCTTTATATTCATTAATAAAAGATTGATACAAAATTCATCTTCTTTCACTCAGAGGGATTCACCAAAAGAAATTCAATAACAAAAGTTACTCTGTCTCCTCGTGAGATTTTACGCTGTGTGAAAATCTCATTTACATTTACTGCTGTAAAACAAACTTTTACATATACTGCTGTAAAAATAAAAATCACATTATGCACTTTGCATACTACAAAACTTCATCTTCATTTTTGTTTGCCTTCACCCTCACACTGTTGTGCAAACTTCAGTTCATTTCAGAAGTCCATTGTTACATTCATGCTGTTGTGTGTGTTTTTCACGTGCACACTGCTTCCCCTATTTTATTACATGCTCCCCTTTATTTTTCTACATACACTTACTCCCGTACATATTAAAAACATTAAAATTTAAAAACATTTACCTTTGCCGATACCTCCGTAAGAAAAAAAACATTAAAATTAAAAGCTTTACTAATATCCTATGAACCAGAGTAAATAACATTAATTAATTGACTGAAATAAACTGCGGTGAACCCAAAAATTTACGCAATGTCATTCCCTCAGGCCTGAATGTAACTTTGGAATAATCGTACAGTGGACAATCATCCTTGCAATCGAACGGTTCATAACAATATTGGGAGAGCCTTTGTTACCGAACTTTACGTCCCCGATAGAGAGTGGTTTTGGAGACGTACAGTTGGACACGCGTAAAAATCTTATTGCATCGGACGCGTTTGTATTGCTGAGCGAAAGCGGTCTGATGAGGTTTGGGTGGTTTTCCTAAATGGTTTCGCTAGAAATTAATTACTCATCAGGTGAAATTACATTTTTAACAATATAGAATAGTTAAGTTTATATTGGGAAGAGTCTCGAATCACAATATTGTTTTTATTTATTTGTTTTCTTTTCGAAGGAAAAAAGATATATACATTCGGAGGTAAAATATATACATAAAGTTGTTCACTATGACATATATAATATATTTATTTATTTTATTTAATAATATTTAGAATTATTTTAATCATAAATATTTAAAAACATTATTTTATTACAATTTAAGTAAATAATCAATTACTAAATAAATCTTCTAAATAATATACTAATAAATCTTATAATATAATATACTAGTTATTAGTTTTCTTAAATATTTTATGTAAAAAGATATTTATAAATGATATAGTTTATTTCTTAATGAAAATAATTTATATTTTCTTTAAATTAAAAAAAATATAAATGTTATCAAATATTATTTTATATTATTTTAAACTTTCAAATAGTTGAAAGTAAACCAAAAAAGATTTTGTTATAAATACCTATAAAAACAAAAAAATAAAATAAAATAAAGTAGTTTTATAAATATATATTAATATTTTTATTGGAAAGTATTTAACATACTATTAACTGAGATTATGAGATTAAATTAGTCTATGAGACCCTATTGTTTGTGGGGCAATGGGACCACTTCCACTCAATGTTTGACTCTTAAGTCTACAAAGGCATACATACTCAACCCTTTTTGGTTTTCATTTTATTAGAGGAGAGTATGTTAAGAATCGTGTAATTTTCTATTTAAATATAATAATTGGATATATAATATTTAAAAATATTATATTTTAGTAGGGTGGGAAAACTTATTGAGTTGTATTGAGGGAAATTATCTCTATTTACTGTAGGTTAATGCAAGCTCACTCATCACTATTATTGGAAAGAAACCAAGCCACCTTGAATAACTGTTATTGAAAAAAACAAAACCATGTTTAATAACCCCGGAGGCCTCTCACTCAAACAAGGCCACCTTGAATAACCTCAGCTTATGGTTAATAAGGGGGCTCTCACTCTTGGACCTTTATGTCCAAAAAAAATTTAGAGCATACTCTAGGCCTTTTCCCACTTTAAATAAAAAAACTATTAAAATAAATGTTACTTTGAAAATTAAACATTAAAAATTATATTAATAATAATTAAACCCATTATTTAAGCAAATCCTTGAGAGGGGAAAAAAAAAAAAAGACAAACAAAAGAAATTGACCTTAAATACCTTTTGTGGGAGAGACCAATAAAGCTGGAGGAGCAGTAGAGCTACCATCTGGAATGGCAACAGAAACTTGTAATGCATGATCCTTCTGCTTCGGCTGTACAATAACGTGTGGCGAAACTTCGAATCCCCGAACCTTATTACCCACACTAATGAGCGGGGCTAACTCTTCTGCAGCCTTCCACCCTACATACTTAACATTCTCGACAGTTTCTGAAGGAGAACAGCCTTTTAGTATGCTTTTGATGTGAGCAGAATATTCTGGAAACTTCAAACGATTAGCATTTGAATCTCCCCTCACGAGCAAGACGGCTGCATCGAACGCAATCGCAGCCATCTCTTCTGTCGTTCCCAGATAGACAGGATTATAATATCCTACATAGATAGAGGTTATCTTACATGTGATTATATATATATAATCAAAGGGTTTGCGACCTAGTTTTACCTTGTTTGACACGTTGTTTTACCGTGGGCGGGCGGGCGGGCGGGCGGGTGAAACGTCCTTACAAAATGGAGGGCAATGAGAACAAGGACTCTACACGCCGAGATTTAGGGTTAGATTCTCGACGCTCAGGGTATGGAAACTTAAATTTTATTTAACTAGAAATATAGGGGTTGAATTTAGTTTAATACAGATAACAAATATTTATATTTTTTGGTGAAACATCGGGCAACGAGAATAAGGACTCTGCAGACCGGGATTTACGCTCAAGGTATGGAGGCTTAAATTTTATTTAAGTAGAGATATGGCGGGTAGAATTTAGTTTAATAAAGGTAAGAGGTATTTTGAGTCTTGATTTCTTGTTTTAAATTCTCGAGGTTAATGGATGGGTTGAACTTCTTATGTATTAACTGGCTATCATAAATGAACTATTGGGCTTATTATGTATTAACTGACTATCATAAATGAACTATTGGGATTAGAAAGTGATCGAAAGGGCGAGTTCAATTTGCTGTGGATTAACTGGATTGCCAGGGGAACTGTTTGGCTTACCATTAGTTACTAATTGAATCATAAATTAATATTTTTATTTTATATATATAAGAAATTATTATTATTATAATTAATATTTATATTTTATTATATAGTAAATTATTATTATTATATATTATAAATATAGGTATAGGTGTTTTGGATGTTTATTGATGGATTTTTTATTTATTCAAATAATTTAATTGGTTTGATTAATATACGTTTAAATATTGTTTTAATTTTTTTTTAATTATTGATAATTAAATTTTAATTAATTATTATTATATTTTGTATAGTTATAGAAGAAATAAGAATTGATTAAAATTTGGTAATATATTTTTTTGTAAAAATGTGATTTTTCTTTATTTAAAATATAATTTTCAATGTACAAAATGATGAAAAACCCTTGGGTCATACATTAAACAATTTAAACTCAAGTTTTTAAAAAATGTCATTAAGATTTGGATTAAAATTAACTAGAAAAAATGTAGTGAAAATGCCATTTGCTGTATAAGTTAGACTATGGGATTATATTCTAGTAAATTATAAATATTATAAATATTTAAAAAGTAATCATTAATCTCATTTTTGTTATCAACATTTATGTGATTTGTGAGATTATTTTGCAATTATGGAGTTGTGACTCAAGGTAGGTGGTAAACTATGTGGTTTATAACTAATATAAATGTTTTCACTTTATTATTAATAGTTAAATAATAACTAATAATTGGACCAGATGTTGCAAAGGAAACATTGTAAGGTGCTAACATAGGAGATCAAAAGTTAAGAGATTTGGTTAGCCAAGGACAAGGAGCACCTAAAACGTTATATTTTCCACACGCAACTATGGGACATTCACGTCCAAAGGTCCACATGTGCTACTCTAAGGGGTTACTTGTAACTTGTATATCATATGAGAAGAAGAAGCACTACGTGGTGATAGAAAAATGCATGTCATCATTCTCAAAGAGTCGAGAGAGATCTCATTTTCATACAAACTTATTGGTTGCTAATATGAAAACATCCACATTAAAGTTAAGCTACAATGACCACAAAGAACAATGAAATGGAGCCATGGACCAATTTTTACTAGGTGAAGGCATTAGTTGAGGTAGATTGCTTCACTACTTCATATTTTATGTCATTCATGAGTAGTAAACAAACAAATTCAAACATAAAGTCCATTGTTTATCCATAAATATACAAAAATTTCTTAAACATTGTCAAGATTAAGGACATGGAAAAATGACCTAAATCAAAATCATCCACATGAGGTATGGTCTAAAAATTCACGAGAATGTATCAATCACCAATATGATCACACTTAAATGTTGATTTAATTGGGTTTAAACAACAAATAATGCTTAAATGCACATGCATGTGTTTGTGAGAGAAAGAGAGGGAGATAAATAGCTTGATGGAATCATGAAAAAACACTTCATATCATAAAATATAACTTTAATTTAAATCAGTATAATATTATCCAATAACAACAATTTACATTAACAATAATTCTAGCCTTAAAGAAAGGTGTCATGGCTAAACTTTCAGCGTTAATTGACTAGACCTTTTCATCCTAGATAGGAGAAAAACAATGAAATTTCAAAATATTTACATATGTTAATTTAAGGACTTCATCCTTCCAAACTATTATGTATCTCGAAATAGAAATTATAATTTTCACAAACTATGTCATGGATAAGATGCATTTAGCACAATGATAATTGTGTATACTTGGATGAAACAACAACATCACAATATGTAGAAGCATTTTCCTTTCTATTTCTTGAAACAACAGTATTTGAATCTTGTTCGGAGCTGATAGGCTCTCTTGGTTGATGTCTATTCTTTGTGATTTCCAGTGTGGGTTTCAAAATGGACTGAACATGTGCAATTGTTGGGGGACCACCTCTAAGATATGGATCCACTGGTATGTTTGAAAGGTAAGAGGCTAAAAAACTATAAGAAAGACTTGTCAGATGATCTAACTTGCATGTCAGTCCAAAATTACATATTCCATAGTGGCTTTCGTAGGTTCATGTTGGTTACATCTTAATATGAAAACAAACAAAAGTGCATAATAACTAACATGAATTGAAAAAAAATTATGAGGAAATTACATGAAACTTCTCAAAATATTTCATTTATTGCAAAACTTGAGTTCTTTGATATCAAATCAATCTCATTTGGGTAAAAAGTTATGGGTTTGTAATATGAAAGCATCCACATTGAAGCTAGGCTACAATACAATGACCACTAAGAACAATGAAATGAAGACTTGGATAAATATTTATTGGGTGATGGAATCTATTGAAGCCTACTACTCCATATTTTATGTCACTCGTCAGTAATAAATAGGCATATTCAAGCATAAATTCCATTTTCATTAATAAAAATACAAATTTTCGAAAACATTGTTAATTTCAATCAAATGACATCGAAAAATGCACTAAATCCAAATCATACAGATGATATATGTTGTAAAACTTCACCCGAATGTACCAATCACTAGTCTCATCACATTGAAAATGTTGATTTAATTTGGTTTAAACAAGAAATAATTAACAAATGCACATGCGAGAGAGAGAGAGAGAGAGAGAGAGAGAGAGAGAGAGAGAGAGAGATGATATCTTGACGGCCCTTTTGAATCATGACAAAGACGTTCACATCATAAAAGACAACTTTCATTTGAATTAGGATTATCTAGTAACAACTGTTATAGGCGACTTTGTCATTATGATTAGTGACCATCCTAGTGGGATCAATCAACATCATATTCTCCCTTGTCACCATCTTGCACAAAGCCCTAAGCATGTTCCCTTCATCCCCCGCGGTTTCATCCCTAAACTGCTTCATTTGAGCCATGTTGAGGACCAACGCTCCTGATAAGGCTACTTGGGTGTGTTCACCTACAAGTTGCTCCATTGTGGCCTGCGTTGGTCACCAACATGTTTCTCCCCTTTGCACTTGTGTTGGTTCTAGAAATCCAAGAGAATGATTGGGATTTTCGAAGCTTCCCCTTATAGGAGTTTCCAAAAGTTGTTTTAACTACATAGCTTTGATAAAACATTCAAATCCTATCCTATCCTAATTTTGAGTTTTCTCCACTTATCCTTTGATCTTATCCATCCATCAAAGGTGGAACTCAAACCTTAGATTGGTAATTGGATAAGAACTCCAAACTTACTCTACTTCTCTACATATTCCCAACATTCTATATGGTTTGTTGTTGGATTTTATAGAATAATTATGCCCTTATGTTCCTATAGTGAGTGGTCATCATATCATGCATTTTGGGTGATTGAAGGTGCATATTGTGTCAAGGAAAGCACAAGTCAATATTTTGGGGGAGCTCTTCTACAAGATCAACTTATAATTATAGTTGTAATCTCCTTCCATTTATATTAGTGCAAAAGATTCATTATTTTCTTATATGTGATGTTGTTATTTCATATATTTTAATACCATGTTTATCTCTTGAATGGAGTATTTAGACGATGCTGCATAGGTCTTGCAGTTTCTTAGCTTGTGTTGTCTCACTGTGTAGGTTCTAATTTTCGAATTGAAGGCTAGAATTGGAGCATCCAAGCTAAAGAAGGAGCGAAGTGTGTAAAGGATTCTAGGTAGGCCTCACTCCATCATTTATTTAATTTAAGGAAAATCATTGTGTCCCTTATCTCTCTATTGTTCTAGGATAGCAACCGATGTAATGGATATACTTTCGTTTGAAATTGTAAATCCTCTATAACAAATTGGTGATCATACTGGGGAATGGAGTATTACCATGGTGGTTTCCTTGTCCGTTGTGTTTCATTACCTCCATATTTAAACTTTATTGTATCATCCAACGAAGAAGAAACCTAGGAAGTGATTTCATTGAGCCTTCTTTGCAATCCCTATTTTCCAAAATTAACGAACCCCTTATGAATTTGACATAGAATTGCACCTCACCCAAGCTCACTCCGCACTAGCATTGTAATGCATTGATGCCTCTTGTGCACTAGCGTCGGTCCCTATTTTTGCATAATTTTTTATTTCGTTCCTAAGCCTCTCTTTCATAAGCCTACTTCTAGTTGAAATTCCCTAAGTCTTGAGTGTCTTGTGGTCTCTCTGAATCCTCCATTTAGTTTTCATTTGTGTTTTTTTCTTTTGGTAAGAATTGGTTTTGATTTTAATTTTTTCTTCTCATTTGGTCGCTTGCAAATGATTTTGTTTATTGCTGATCTCTTAGATGATTTCTTGTTTTAGTCCCCATTCTAAAAAGTGTAATTGAATCATTAATTGAACATTTGCATATTACTTTTCTTAATTTAAAAAATTGTGTTGAAAAGAAAAATCTACATTCATTTTCATCTAGGTTTTGTCCGTGAAATTGTAACTCCCTAGTGTGCAATTGCTTTTTTTTTCTTTCATTTTTACAATGAATATTAATCAAATTTGAATGTAATCTCTTTTAACTTTTGGAATATTCACCCAATTTCACTTTGAGAACTCTGTTTTGAAGAATTATCTTGCATAGATCACATTTTCATAGTTAGAATTCTCATTTTCACAACATGAAAGTAAAGTGTTCATAGATTACATTGACATAGTTTTCAGGGGCATCGTGCATAGGTTACAGTGCATGGTTTGACACCTTTTAATTCTTTCAATTGAATTGGAATAATGAAATTGAAATATCTAGTTAGGAAGCTCTTGTTGGCTACATATTTGATTGTTGCATCATTGTTTGCACCTCTTCCATACACTAGATAACTTTCATTGAAATTACAAAGAGTTATTTTTTTCATATTAGTTGCATCATAGGTGTGTTTAGGTGACATCGATTTTAGCCTTGAAACTGAAAGATAATTCAAGAACAACTTTAAAATTCATCTCATTTAACTTGAGTATTTGAAACTTAACAACACACATAGAGGTATAGGCTAGAGACGTGTTCCAACATTGTTAAATGTAGGAGTTGTCATTGTTTTCCAATGTTTTATTTGAGGGGAGAAATCATGTTCCACATACAATTGCATAAGATCGTTCTCCATGCACCTTTGGGTATATCAGATGGCTCTCCACACCTAGTAACTATATGTGAATGCTCTCATTTAATGGTTGTGCATTAGAACATAGGTAATCGATATGACTGCATTGTATACTATGATACGCTAAACACAACATTCAATAAGATTGCCTACATGTATGTTCAGTCCTTAGTTCACCAAGGTGTATATTGCAGTTCAAGGTTTCCTTGTAAAAATTTATGCCTAGTTACCCATTTGTTTTTCCTATGTTTCTAATTTACAAAATAAATTAATTAATTGTGGAACAACATCCTCCCCATGGAACAACTTCTTAGTGGATCTTAGGTTGAGACTAATGTCAATAATTCTAGAGTCTACTAATCAAGGGAAACCCTATGATGGGAATCGTGGTCCTTTTTTTTTGGAAATATTGGTGCTCCCTATATGGCAATGTTGACCCTCCCCATATTTAACATTGGTTTTCCATTTTGGTTATTGTCGATTCCTATGGTTCTCAATGTCCAAACTACTTCTCAATCGAGTTCTCCTCCACTTGAACAACATCAACCTCATGTTGATCCTAAAATTGACCCTTTTCCTTCATCAACAATTGCTTCTTCATCCTTTCTTCCTCTTCGCCTTGTCAAAGTCTTGATTCTAGTATCCAGGAAGGTAAGAAGAAGACAAAAAGGATGATGAAGAAGAAGAAAAATAAGAAATGGGTCAACCAAGAAAACATTGCTACAGATGCAACTAGTATAGAAAAATATTCCAGTCAGCCCCACAAAGCTAAATTCCCTTGCATGTTATGTAAGGGTGACTACCTTCTTAGAGATTGTCCTAATATTCCCAAAGTATTAGAAGTGTTGTCCATAGGCTCACATCAGCCTTTGTCGTCAACTTCTGGAGATCATGTTGGTGATAACCCTCAACTAGTGATATAAGGTCCATGGGAAAAAGGGTAAAGTCAAATTTCCCTGTAATTGATGTAAAGGGAGTCATCCTATTCACCTTTGTCCTTATATGGATGAAGCCTTGAAAGTGTTGGACAATCCTATAGTTTCTCCGCGACGACTTCCAGTTGGTTGCTAGAAGCATTCTCCAAAAGCCCCAATAGTTGATGAAGTGATTGATCAGAATCTGAATCTAATAAAATACACTCCCTCTGAATATGAATCCCCTAAGTCTGTTCTCGGCCAACCATTGGCTTAGAAAAATGTTGAATTGATTCCACCTTCATCTGATCATACCTTTCCCATAGAGAGTGAACTTCATACCACTATAGTTCTTCTCGTTTCTTCAGGTTCCAATGAAATGGTGGATAGTTCTCCCATTCCCATAGCTCAGGGGGAAATCCTTCCATTCACAAAACACTAGAGAGCATTTCTCCCATTCCCATTGTACAATGGGGCAGTTATCGCGTTCCTACAGTCCCTCCTACAAGTAGTATAGTCACTTTCGTTGATTGGAGTCAACTGGTAGTATATCGCCTTCCACCTTACATTGCCTTTCAGATCATAGTGCATGCTTATAATGTGGTCATGCGTAGCACAATCATAGATGAATTCACATATGTTAGTATTATGTCCTCAACTACTTATTAAGACTTAGGTTCTCCATAGCTTGTGCCCGTTACCGAGAATCTATTGGCTTTTAACAAAGGAACTAGTCATCCATTAGGGACCCTTCAGTACAAGGCCCTTTGGATTTTAATTTACTCCTTGGGTGTGACTATGTATATGTCATGGGAGCTCTTATCTCTTCACTCTTTCGTGTGATGTGTTTCCTGCATGAAGGAAGAATTGTGACCATTACTTGTCCTCATTTGACTACCAATCAGCCAGTTTCCCTAAATGGTCCTTATATGCAAGTGGTATCTTATGCACCATAGGTTAATTATGTGGGGAACCTATCCCATTCACGTACCTACTACTGAAGATGAGCCTTTCATTTTTTTCTCAACTTATTTTGACCTAGGTTGGCTAGGTCATATGGTCAAACACTTACTGGGGGATACCTTCCAGATGTTTTTTCCCATCTGATGAAAACCTCTTGGAAGTCGTCGACTCTTGGCAGTCGTGATTAGGATCAAAGAAAATTTCGTTACCTCTTCTCAAGCTCGTTAAAAAATGAAAAAATTTGTCCCAAGCATAACTATTTCCTTGTGCCAGACTCATTAAAAACTAAAACAATTCCCATTTCCAACTTGAGTATTTAATTATGTCTCATAAATTCCTAGTTGATTGTTTCACTTTATCTCGTAAATGAACCTTCATTTAATCCACCTGTTAGTACCGAACATTTTACTTAGGTGCATGAAATGAAGTTTGGGGGCAATGTACTTATTTAAAGAATGGTTTTTCCTCTATTTCAAGCTTGTGAAAAAATGAAACCAATTTCAAGCATAGTTTCCCATGTTTCAAGATTCTGTAAAAATGAAACCATTCCCAGTTTACACAAGTCTACGATTGATAGACAGGTACTTTGAACAATATGTACATTTCATTTCATGTTTAGCGAGAGAAGAATAGTTGAATTATTATAGATTAAAGAAAGGAAGCATTAAGAAGCAATCTCTATGTGAAAGTGGATCAAGATAATCTAACGATTATCAATATATCTCAGTATGATAAAGGAATATTCATATATCAAACCAAGTACATCAAAGAAATTCTCAAGAAATTATAGATGGAAGATTGCAAGCCAGTCCTTACCGCCATGGTAACCGATTGCAAGTTAAGATTAGAAGATTCATCAAATGATGTGGACCAAAGGTTGTATCTATCCATGATTGGTAGTCTCTTATATGTGATAGCCTCCTACTGAGATGTGATGTAGGTAGTTAGACAAGTAGCATGATCCCAAGTAGCAGCAAAATAATCTCATATCAGTGTCGTCAAACGAATTATTCATTATCCTAAGAGCACAGTGGAATATGGTCTTTAGTATCCCAAAGGAAATGATCTGGTCATCCAAGCTTATCCAGATGCAAATTGGGTAGGAAGTGTTAATGATTGTAAGAGTACCAGTGGAGGAGCATCCTACCTAGGTTGTTTCCTTATCTCATAGTTAAGTAAAAAGTAGTCTTCAATATTGTTATCCTAAGTGGAAGCAGAATACATCGTGACAAGAACTTGTTGTACTCAAGTTCTCTGGATGCAACAAACCTTCCAAGCTCTTCAAGTTAAGTTTGATAAGCCTATTCCCATCTTTTGCAATAGCACGAGTGCCATCAATATCTCCAAAAATCATTTGATGAATTCCAAAATAAAGCACATTCCAATAAAATATCATTTCTTTAGAGAGAAGGTCACCAAAAAGAATATCAAACTTGAATATGTTGGCACAAAGGAAAAAATTGTTAACATCTTTACCAGACCATTACCACGTGATGCATTTGAGTATCTTTGCCAAAAGCTTGGGATTCTCCCAAGTTATCTTTAGAATCTTTCTCTTATCTAACTAAGTAGAAAGGGGGAGTGGAGGTGTCTATAGGTCTGCAAGATTATAGTTTCTGATAGGGTGTTACACTTTGCCGTTGATGACAAAGACAGAGAGAAGGCAGTAGGAAGAGGTGCCATGATTGCAAGTGGAGTACTTGTACTTCTATCAATTCCAAAGGGGATATTGTTGATCAGTGGTTGTCATTGATGTCAACCCAAGCAGCACCAGGGGCTAAACTAATATTTCATGGGAATTTTGGTTAAAATATTACTTTATTATGAGTCAAGGATCTTCTAGATGGGTTCTACTCATTGAGTTGTTTCCCTTTATATGTGACACACCAAGTAATTCTTCACGATTTGAGAAATTTTCATTTTTCAAGTTAGTAACCCCAATTAGTGGGCTAAAACCCTATGGGGTTGTGGCATGGCACTGGTCATTTAATAGTCAATAATTAATAGTGAAAAAAAAATTCTCCTAAAATCCCTCCAATGTTCACTTTTTGAGGACCCTCTCAACTCAAGACATTCATATAAATAATGACCCTCATATCTTCCTCTAGTAGGGATTTTGTGCCTTCAAACAGGTCATCTTGGAATTTTCGCTATAATTTTTTTGTATGATGCTTTGGAAGCTGAAATTAACACCCATTTGAGCAAAAATCTTGATGAATCTCATGACCAAATTTCAGATCTTGGTTTGCTATATTTTTTGGTATATGATATTACTAAGTTAGGGTTTTTGAATACTCCCGAATTCGATGTCAAATAGGTGACATTGGGAAAATCAACATAACTTTTTCTCTGAGAACTGGATTCAAATTCCATTAATAGTCACACAAATAGGACGTACTGTAGTTTGTTGAGTAGTGTTTTCATGGCTGAAGGTTACAACAGTGACATATGGCACTTCGTAAAAGTTTGCTCTACTGAACTAGTCTATAATTAGGTCATTGCGGTAGATTGGCCATAACGTTTTCTTGAAGAATGAAATCTTAATCAGACCTATGAGGTTGGAAATGGGACTCAGAGGGCTACCACAGAAAACAATTTCAGACCCTGGAGATCCTAACTTACATATATACAACAAATTCAATATCGAGCTCCTAGAAGGAAATAAAAGGGATGCATTCAAGGATCACTGCAGTAAGGACCACACATCAATAGTCAAGAGTAAGTCTCCTACAACAAGGTATGTATGATTAGTGTTTACATTTGAATTTTGAGTATGATCTCTGCCATATGTTTTTGTAGGACAATGTAAGTATATACAGTGTCTGAGTTATATCTCTATATCTATCTATGTCACAATTAGTTTTTCAGACGCCCTATTCTTGATACAACACATTTGATGCTACATATCCTTAATGCTACACCTAGTCTGCTAAATCTATATGATGTTGTAAGTTCATGTTACCTGTCTTGTCATAGATGATAGAATGGTCTCTATTTTTGTACTGAGAACATGGTCCATCACAAGTCTAGGGTCTGTCATAAGTTTTTAATGCATACATCTTTAGGTTAGTTTTGGATGTAGTCTTGCATAGAGTTTGTGCTTATATCAAGAGTGGTAGTCTTTTCATCCTACTCCAACAAGTCAACAACAAAAGTGACAAGCACAGTTCAAGTACGAATTGTAATTTTAATTTGTATTTATTCATTAATATCCACTTAAATGTGTTTTGCAGGCAGAGGTAAGTTGAAGGGTATTTTGTTTTGTTTTGGGATTCATTTCACTGGTCAAATTTTTCATGCAAGTAGAAGAAGATTCAAGTACAACTTCAAGAGCAGAAGTATCAAAGCAAAAGAAGCATTGTCACGCAACATCCTTTCAAGACATAACAACCATCTATATATTGTGAAGAAGTGGCAAGACCAAGAGTCATCATTGTAAAGTTGTAAAAGTCATTTGTAGAAGTTTCATCATTGGAAGAATCATTATTGTAAAAGAGTCAATCTGCCTAGAGTCGAAATGGCATTATGAGGAGGTATAGGAGTCTCTGTTTGGATGATGTCATGGTCGGGTTGTAGGTCATATTGTGATTGGGTGTTCACTCTAAATCATTCTAGATCATATTATATCATGGATCATTGTTCTTGGTAGGAGAATCCACACTCTTTTCTCATTTCAGTCCTTATAGGGTGGCAGGGAGGTGCTAGGTTGGTGCATGAAGTCACCTACAGGTTGGAGCCTATGAACACTTCACGGTGGTAGGTTGGTCTAGGAGGTTGGGGCATCCTTTGAGTTGACTACTAAAGAAACTAGGGCATTGGGGTATCCTTTGAGTGGGAGCTGGAGAAGAATGATTTTCTAGAATTTTATGAAGTTGTTTCTTTCATTTCAGTTGGCACTGAATATTAAAGAATTTATTAGAAATACATTCAATGGTTTTTTATCCAGAGGGGGTTTTCCATATAAAATTCTTGTGTCTACTGTGTTACTTTATTTACTGTTATTAATACATAAACATTAATAATAATTGGAGATAAACTAATCGTCTGAGAATATTTAAAAGTGCTAATTGCTAAGGTCTATTGATTCACCCCCCCTCTCAGTATTTCCAACATCAATCACATAAGGCTTTGAAATGATGAAAAGGGAAGCTTAAATGCAAGTAAATCCAAACATACCAACAAATCTCCTTAGGATTTGAAATCATAAATACCGTTACAATCCTTTAGTAACCAAAATCATGGTTGTGCATGGTTGTTTATTATTCATTAATATATCACATCGCAAAACCTCTTTGAATGGTAAATAGACTTATCTAAATGTAAGCTGTCAATATGTGATAGTGATATCACTGTATCCATTTATTAAGTATGAGAGATGTTTGATTGTGATAATTTCATTATCACATTATCACAATCAACGATTTCGAGAGTAGTGGAGAATGGATATGGCCTACAGTTTTGAGTGATCGTGATTACGATAAGTGATGTGGCACATGTATCATGTCCATAGGTCAATACTAAGCGTGTCTTTCGTTTTTTTTGCTACAACTTTATGTTTTTCCTTAGGAATATTCTTTTAAATAAATAGATTCTATCGCAATCGGGGGAATTAGGAAGCATACAAGTGGGGAGCATGTTGATACCCTTGCGGTTTATCCAAACGCAATAGCATTTCACTATCAGGATGTTACTTGGTCTTATGATATATCACATTTTCTATAAGATTGTGATTCGAGGAATTTCCAGAAAAAATGGAATATCATTGATACTTAATATTTCTTTAAAGGAATAGATACATTTTGGTTGTCAAGGGCTATCCTTTATCGCAATCGCAAGTTTCCAAAGAGTAAATAAAACTTTGTTTCCTTGAAATTTTGTTATATGTGATATTGTTGGGTTTTCTTTTAAGTTAAGCCTTATTCAAGTCCTTCAAGCCCTAACGAGGGTTTATCTATTAACAAATCAAATTTTATCTTAAGAAAATACCTAAACTAAACAATATCCCTATGATTTTTTATTTTTTAAGGGTCCCTATTTGTTTGTAAAATCATCTCCTAAGTTCTTTATGTAAAATAAATGGGGGGATTGTTCCACAGCACAACATGCCCCAAAATAAATAAGTGCCAATGCACAATTATCTTTAAATAAATAAATAAGGGGTAAAGAAGAGAAGAGCTTCATGCACAGAGAGGTGAAGCATGAAACTCGACGAGGGTATTGTCTAGGATTACTAGTAGAAATGCCATGTTTGTGTTACTGTGTGATTCTGTCAGGGTACTATCTAGGCCTCCTAGGAGTGGAGAAACACGAGAGATGAAGAATTATACTCTGAAAAATCTTAAGCTCACGAGGTGCACTACCCTTCCCAAACCGAAACATTGTGATTATGATGAGCCTTATGTTGTATTCAAATGAGAACATATATAGGGTACTATGTCTATTCATGGGTTAAGTGGGAATTCCAATGTGATGTGCATGATGAATCGTACTCTCTGAAGAACCTAGGCCCTTCAAAGAAGAAACTAACCAAGAAAAAGAAGTTTGATTCTACCAGTGTCTCACCAAGTGTTGTGGCAGTTGCAACAGCCTCCAAAACTTTTTCCTACACTCAAATTTTGGAGCCTACTATTGATCCTATGATCAGTCATTCCTTAGTCACTTATTGGTTATCTAATGATTTCAATATCCCTTCTTGGATATCAAGTGTCATTCACACTTTTATATTTATATAGAAAGTGCCATACTTAGGCATGGTAATTATCACTTGTCATACAAAGGAGAGTTTTGGTTTCCTTCAAGGGGAAATATTTGTGAAAATATGTTGTTCTCATCATATAGACATGTTTCTCACTTATTTCCAAAGTTTCACAAACTATTTCACAGGTCTCTTCATTATAATCACAAAGTCTATCTTTGGTGTCACACTTCTCGTGAGTTGCCACAATGGTTGTCACGTTCAGGGAAGTACGTTTTCATATGTTTTGGATAATCTACATTGTGTCACAAAGTGTCCAAGTGTGTGGTTGAAATGAAGTTCTGTCACTGTTCACATCGATTCCACTGATCCCACTCTTAACCAAATTCCAGAATATTCCTAGCAACCTAGCCTCATATAGCCTTCCTAAAATAGCATTTTTTATCTTCAACCCTCAAGATTTTCCCTTCTCTGTTGGAACTAGGTAATGCACAAAAGCCCATCCTCCGTTGGCACCCAAAACTATGCATATCCTTCTTTTAGTGTCCTTTCCCTTAGCGGAACATCACTATCTCGAGAAATTGCATAGTTCTCTCCTTCAAGAATCCTTGAGCTCAACATTTCACAGTCTCAGCTGTGCATTCCCCCTTGCCTCCTGAAACTATGTAGTTCTTCCTCTTAGGAACCCATCCCACAACCTCCACTACCTCATTGAACTACACAATTTTTTTCGTTAGTGGGCCATGCAATTTTTTTTTCACTCAGTGGGCACTTCACAATATTATCCCTCAAGATAGCTCCATCACTAAGCCTTCCCCACTGACCTAATACCAACAATGGCTCAGTCAATGGATTATCATGCAACATCTTAGGCTAGGTGTTTATCAAACTAATTGTTGAGAAATATAGGGCATTAGCATTAGGTGATTTCTCTTCTATTAATAACTAATTGTGAATGATTTTTACTTCTTTACATTAGGATCTTATTCTTAGTTTATTAGTGTTCTTCTTCATCCAAAAGTAACCATTGAATGAACATAAATATACAAGAGACATAGAATATAGGCTATGAGTCAAGGCCAAAACCTCTCACTGTTTGAGAGGAAAACTCACACAATATTTTCTTATAGAGATTCCAATTGTCGAATACCAATACCGAGATCCTTTACCTATTAGGCACTCCAAGTCCGAGACACTAGTTGCTCTATTTTTATTCTTGAGTCATATTCCTCTTCAACCTTCTTCAAAAAAAGATCATCTCTTCAACAAAATGAATATATATTAGGCATGGCATCGAAACATGTCAATGTAAAGTCACCAAGATGTGACCATTGCAACAATTTAAAGACACTAATACATTACCGAGGAATATCGCCTTTTGATCACCTGAACTGTGGCCTCTATATACCAAGAAAATTTGGTTTCTTGATGCAACTATGATATACTATTGTGGCACCAAAATTTTCCTTCTAAAGTTCGAACTGTTGTTCCTTTACTTGTCTTTACCACTGTGATCTGAATTACAGAGGTGAAAAAAATGTTATTGGGTGCTCACCAAACTATAGCCTTCACTCAATCTATGTGATTGTTTTTAGGGAACCAAAACAATCACACTGATATTAAAGATAATCTGAGCTTCTGCTCTTCCGAAATAATAAAGAGACCCATCTAAACTTCACTGTGTCATTATATAAACTTCTCTTTGTCTTTTTCTACCGAAAAGGTTAGAGATATATTGAATTTTTTTATGTGCTAATGTGAAAATCCTTCACTCCTATTTATTGTGGTTTTTCTCATATATTAAGTGACATGACATTACAAATATATGTGTTTCCATATAATTTAAGCCGACATGAGTTTCTTTTTGGTTTTGAGTCTGACTTAAGGAGTAGCACTAGTGCTTGTTGTTGGAGTGCTTTCTAGACATATTATAGACTCAAATACAATGTTATATCCCCAACAAGGACTCTTCAAATATGACATAGACACTTTCTCAATGGGAGCCATCTAAAATAAAATCACTTGCTCATGAAACCCAGGAAGCAAGGCTTACAAAAATAATTTTATTTTCTTCATTACATCATTCACAAAAGTCACAATTACATTTCACTGTGAAGAGAGAACCTAGTTACACTTTTTAACACTACCTCTTAATGAGGGAGGTATTCATAATGGTACTTTGTCATTCTCAATCTAAAGAACTTCTCATAAGAAGAATCAGATTGGTAACCCATTTTTCTAGCATCATATCAACCAACATTGTCACATAAAAAGGCCTTGACTAACAACTCTATCAACATGATTAAAGCACAATGCTATTGAGACCAACGATTCATAGATACAACAATCATTGTCTCTCAAGGTACATACTCCAATTTAGTGTTCACAGACTATGACCTTCTTTGGACTATTCTTATCTTGGGTAGCTAGTCCTCTGAGAATATCAGTCCACTATGACTACTCTTATCTTGGATGCCCTATCCGTCTTGAAAGAGCATCGGATGCCATATGATTACCTAATCATCCATTCCTTCTTCACATATGAACACTAGAACTATGTGTTTATCTCTCCCTCTCAATTAGGGAGGATATAACAATTCCAATAATGGAATGTACTCATTCCTACAAAATGAATGTTCCTAAGCTCCATCTTGCCTTAGGAATTTCAGGCTCCCTCTTAGTTGGGGGCCTACAACTTCTTAAATAGTTTCTTTAAAGAGCCCCTTCCTTTGATGTCATGAAATTTTTTATCTAGGAGCCTTCATATTTCATAGCTTCTTCATAGGGCACATAACATCCATCACTTTCACCTATAGGCCAGTCATGTCAATATTCCTTTCATCAAAAAATAATATATTCGTCTTCATATGGCCTTGCTTTGTATCATGTTGCTTTCTTCATGATATATTTTCAGAAGGATCTTACACCATTATATATAATCGTTTTGTAAGTCATCCACGATTCTTCCCTCTCGCAGTCTTGCATAAGCCCATCCATTTATTTGTTCAAAAATAGAAAATGAACACTTAAATCGAAATTACCTTGGTGATTATATTTCATGATGACATCTTCCAGTGTGCATCAACATCCTCCATGTTGACACATCTCCCAAAGATATCCATTGTCAAGGGTCTCCATATTTTTCAAACTTCCATCAGAGTCTTGATGTATTTCTAGGAAATTTCCTATCAAATATTTCTTGTTATTTTGGATGTTGATTACGTTTGCCATGTTTTCATATCTCATGATATCTTCCTTGATTTATTCACACATTTCATTTACAGGAGCTTCCAATCAGATTTATTCAATTGTATGTGGCCATCTCATATTTCATATGAGGACATATTATATTGATTTCTTCTATTGTGACCCATGCCTTTCGAAAGGCTTTCGTAGGAGGAGATTCCTTTCGTTTCATCATTCTTCTCATGATCGAGAAATGATCCATGTTTCCTGAAACCATACAACATGACTTTATAAAATCAAACATAAGAATGCATAGCTCATTTAAGTTTATGTCATCTAGGCTTCTTTCAACAACTTCCTTGATCTACAATATCTTCAACCCCTTCATCTGCTTCATCTTTTATGTTGTCATACCATCAATCCATGAATTAGACAAGTTGGAATTCGTCATGAAACACTTTCTTCCACTCTATATTGGTGAATCCTCTGATGAGGATTCCATGAGATAATATTGAGGATCTCGCATATCCTTATTCACGTGATGTTTCCCTTTTGACTGATGTTTTATGAGATTTTTCTTGAATGACTTCTTCCATTGATATTTTAATGAGGTTGCTAAGAGCTATCTACTTCAAGGTTGACTATCAGACATACTTCTTGTTTCTTATGATGATGTCATTTGCTCATGTTTCTAATTTGTCGATGATGTCACGATGCATCTTATTATTTATTATACCCATCTCCTCTAAAATATTTAGGAGATATGACAATAACTTTTATGAGGGATGCTATCTTAACATAGCAAAGATATCTTACTTCCTCTTTTCTTAGACTTCTTCTCTTTGGCTCCATTTCTTTGGTGATATACACTTCTTTTTTCCTATTTTTATATTGTCTCTTTAGGAAAATCTACTCTTGTAATGTCCATAATCCATAACATTGAATTTCATCTATTCTTCTTCTTTCTTTTTGATAAAATGGCTGAATCATTTCATTTGGTCCTTCAACACTTTTTTCCTCAACCTATACCCTTCTATCTTTCATAGAAGTCAAAAGTTATTGAATGAGATAGTTGTCTTATCCTCATAGACATGGTTACCTTGGTCATCAATTAGTGCATTTAGAATATTGAGGATTATCTCTCCCAGATCTTGCAATTAATATCTTTATGAAGATAATCCTTTATCCTGTTATTCCCTTAATTTGAGTAGATCAAATCTAGGTGATGTGACCTTCTTTATCACATATTCAAAGAATATCTATACCATTCGATGATATATATCTATTTGATGTCTCCAATACGGCTATATGTGTTGGGTTGTGTTATATTCTTTCCACGACTAGCTCCCCTAGTTAATCGGGAGGTTAGAGGGGGGTGGAGCTCCCCCTTCATTGTGCCCATTGTGTAGTGTGGGTAGTAGCACCCCCTATATGGGGGTTTAAGGGGGAAAATTATCACAACTCTATGGGGTTCGGGGAAGTGCATCACGAATTTTTTTTTTGTACACTATATTAGGTGGGGTGAACCTACCTAGGGTTTTGTGCATGGTTTTCACACATGGTTCTCGGCGCGATCGTTTTTAGTCTATGGTATTGTATGCTTAGGCATGTATATATATGTATTGTAACATTGAAAGGAACATAATGAAAAATTAAGCTAGTAGTCCCAGTTTTGGAATCCGGGGGAAATCTCTATGTATATGTGTTTTATGTGTTATTCTCTCGCATTGTTTATTTTTCGTGTTTTAGAATTCGTATGCAGCTGATTTTTATACGGGGTTAAAACCTACATTTGATATCAAAGTTGTTTTCGCTTAGAGGGGACTCCTTTGTTTTTATGGGGTTTTGCTCGGGCCTGTCATAGACCCTGTTCAATGGGAGATCTGCAGGATCGATTTTGCTGGTGAAAGAAGGTGGCGACTAGTGAAAAGATAGAGATCAAGAAATTTAATGGTCAGAGTTGTGAGTTGCCGAAACTCAAGATGGAGAATCTATTGGTGGATAAAGATCAATGGATCATGGTAGATCCAGATACTAAACAAATGATAGTGTCTCATGAAGAATGGAAGAAGTTGGATCAGAAGGTAAAGAGCACAATACAATTGTGTGTCTCAGATTCAGTATTGTTGAATGTATAAGGGGAAGCTATGACGAAGGTTTTGTGGGACACGTTAGAGACTTTGTACGAATCTATGTCTCTCGTGAATAAATTGTTCCTACGAAAAAAGTTGTATAATGTGAAGATGAAAGATGGAGACTCAGTGATAGAGAATTTGAACACATTTAATACTGTAGTAAGTCAGTTATTATCTATTGATATTAAAATTTCATATCAAGATAAGTGCGTTAGTTTATTGTGTTCTCTACCTAATTCGTGGGACAGTCTGGTTATTGCAATAGGTAGAAATGCAACTGCCTTGCAGTTTGATGAAATAGTCTCATCCTTGTTCATGGAGGATATGAGGCAGAAAAATATGGAGAGGCAGAATGGTGATGCATTGTCTATACGAGGAAGTTCCCAGAATAGAAAAAAAAAATAAGTCATCGAGTGGGATACCTAAATCTAGAGGGAGATTCAAATCTCGAGGAAAACCTGTAAAGGTGTGATGGAAATTCATAAAGGAAGGGCACTACGAAAGGGATTGTAAGTCTAAAGCTCCTGACAAAGGAAAGGGATCTCATGATGCTCCTTCTACAAAGGTGAAAACCACCTTAGATGAAGGTGGGGATGTGTACATGGTTTTTTCATGTGCACATGTAGATGATGAGGCCTAGTTTATTGACTCAGGTGCATCCTTCCACTTCACTCCCCATAGGGAGTGGTTCTGTGAGTATGAGAAATATGATGGTGGTGATGTCTTCTTAGGGGATGACAGGAAGCTTAGAATCGTTGGTGACAAAATAGTAAAGTTGAGGTTGCAAGGTGGAAGAATTAGAACACACTTCCAGGTGTTCTACATATTCCTGCATTGACCATAAATAGGACTTCTGTAAGCAAGATCGAGGATGCAGGTGTAAAAATAATGTTCGAGAAAGATACTTGCAAGATGGTTTGGGGAGCACTGGTGTTGATCTGGGGAGTTTAGATTGGAACTCTATACAAATTGTAAGGTAACACTATTGTTGATGGGTTCAACAATTTTGTGGTTGCTCAAAGTGGAGAAGAAAAGGTAGTGGTCTGTAGAGAAAATACCTTGCTATGGCATGAAAGACTTGGACATATTGGAGAGAAGTTCCTTCAAATCCTTCATGGTAATTTTGTGGTAGAAGGTATGGCTAATAGCTCTCTGGATTTTGATTTCTATGAAAATTTTGTATATGGGAAGAAGAATTGGGTGAGTTTCCCCTCTAGTGGTAAGAGGGCAAAACAAATATTAGCGCTTGTGCACAGTGATGTGTTTGGACTTGTGAAGTTTCCATCATTGGGTAAGTATGTGTCTTATGTATCATTTATAGATGATTTCTGTAGGAATACATGGATATATTTCCTTAAGAAGAAATTTGAAGTCTTTTATAGGTTTAAAAAATTGAAGGCTCTGCTGGAAAACTAGACAGAGAAGAAGATAAAGGTGTCAAGGATAGATAATGGTGGAGAGTATTGCAAGAAGGAATTTGAACAATTTTGTAAGAAGTGTGTTATAGAACAACAGAATACTACTACATACACACCTAAGAAAAATGGAGTTGCAGAAAGAATGAATAAGATGTTGATGGAAAGGGAAAGAAGCATGCGTAGAGGTGCCAGGTTAGGACAAGAATTCTCAGTAGAGATAGTGGAGACAACATGTTACCTTGTCAACAGATCACCTTCATTAGCATTGGAGAGTAAGACTCCACAAGAGGTATGGACTAGTAAGAAACCCTTTCTTTGACATTTGAGGCTATTTGGATGTGATGCATATGCACATGTTCAAAGGACAAAAGAACAAAGCTGGATAGTAAATCTGAAAGCTGCATATTTATTGGCTCTAAAGATGGTTTAAAGGGTTATAGCTTTATAACCCTGTAATAAGGAAGGTTATGTACAACTAAGATGTGGTGTTCAGAGAGGTGAAATAGGTTATTAAACATGAATTGAAACCAAAGGAACCTGTGAAGATAGAGTTTGAGTTTAAGGAGGAAGAAGCAAACTCTATAGCAGAAGAGGAATGAGAAGATGAAGAGCCACACATTCTAGTTATGAGAAGATCATTTGAAGAAAGAAGGCAACTAGAAAGCTATAGTTCATTTAATTTATATTAAAATGTTTCTTTATATATTATTGATTATGATCCCCAAATTGTCAGGGAATCAGTAGATTCAGAGGATGGAAAGCTCTAGAAAGAGGCCATGGTTGATGAAATGGCATCTTTGCACAAAAATAAGGCTTGGGATCTAGTGGAGTTGCCGGATGAAAGGAAACCCATTGGCAGTAAACGGGTGTTTGAAAAGAAGACAAATGGATAAGAAACGGTGGAGAAATACAAAGGTTTGTTGGTAGAAAATGGTTATTCCCAGGTGCTGGGAATTGATTTTGGTGATATTTTTTTCTCTTGTTCGGAAGGTAGCTTCTATTAGATTTATTTTATTTGTTGCTACTACTTTTGATTTTGAGGTAGAGCAGATGGATGTGAAGACAACATTTCCTCACGAGGATCTAGAAGAAGAGATGTACATGAAGCAACCTAAAGACTTTGTAGTGAATGGTAAGAAAGAACTGGTATGCAAGTTAAAGAAGTCCTTTTATGGGTTAAAATAGTCACAAAGGATGTGGTATCAGAAATTTGATACATTTATATGGGCACTTGGCTTCACCAAAAGCAAAGAAGATCACTCTGTGTATTTTAAATTAATTGTTTACTGTGTTTTTTATCTGGTCTTGTATGTGGATGTTATGTTGCTGATTGGAAATGACAAAGAAATTATCTAGGATTTGAAGACCTAGTTGTCCTCCAAATTCGACATGAAATATCTTAGTGCTGCAAACTATATTTTGCGCATGGAAATTTAAAGTGATCGGGAAAGAGGAAGCTCTGGCTAAACCAGAGGAAGTATGTTGAGAGAATACTGTAGTGGTTTAATATGTAGGATAGTAAACCGGTGAAGGTTCCTATTCTTGTAGGTGTAAAGTTATCTGTTGAACAATGTCCAAAGACACAAGAAGAGGGAGAGGAAATGTCCCATGTTCCATATATTAGTGTAGTCAGTAGCCTGATGTATGAGATGGTCTATATTAGACCAAATATTGTACATGTAGTGGGATTATTGAGCAAGATAATGTGAAAACCAGGGAACGAGCATTATACAATAGTGAAGTGAGTTTTCAGGTATTTGCATGGTGCTAGCGATTATGGTTTTTGCTACAAAGGAAGAATAGGATTTGACCGAGTGTTGGATATCCGTAGCTTTGTTGATGCAAACTCGGTTGGAGGTCTGGATCAGAGAAAATCTTCAAGTGGGTATGTGTTTATCCTATTTGGAGGTGTAGTTAGTTGGATGTGTAAGAAATAATTTGTAGTGTCACTATCAACTACATAGGAGGAATACATTGCAACCACGCATGCAAGCAAGGAAGGAGTCTATTTTGCAGATATTGTGCTCAAGTATGTGATTAGTACAGGGAGCTATAAGAACATACTGTGATAGCCAAAGTGAAATTTCCTCGGTAAAGAATCTTGCCTACCATTCAGAGACACATTGATATTTAGTATCATTTTGTGAGGGATATGGTAGAAGAAAAAAAGGTGTTGCTAGTAAAGGTGGAGACTTTGAAGAATACTGCAGATGCATTTACAAAATCTGTGAGCTGTGAGAATTTCTCTTGGTGTAGAGAAACAATGGGCATTGTAGGGTTGGATAAATGACTAAGCTCTCCTATGGCACCCTGTGGAAAGAAAGCAATAAGTGGGAAACTGTTGCATTGTGTTATATTCTTTCCACAACTATCTCCCCTAGATAACTAGGGGGTTAGAGGAAGGGTGAAGCACCCACCTTTTTGCACAGAATGGATGAAAACCCCCCCTGTATGGGGGGTTTGAGGGGGGTGGCTAGCCCTCCTCGACAAGGTTTAGGGCAGCTCCCCAGAGAATTTTTTTTGGACCCTATATTAGGTGGGTGAACCCATCTCTTGTTTTGTGTATGGTTTTTGCACATGGTTTTGGGCACAATGGTTTTCGGTCCATGGTATTGGATGCCTTGGTATGTATATACATGTATTGTAACATTGAAAGGAACATAATGAAAAATCAAGCCAGTAGCCCCAGTTTTCGGATCTAGGGGAAAATATTTGTGTATATGTGTGTTATGTGTTATTCTCTCGCATTATTTATTGTCTGTGTTTTAGAATTTGCATGGAGGTAATTTCTATACAGGTTTAAAACCTGCAATATGAGGGGACCTTTCATAAGAATCCCTTTCCACGTATTCATATGATACCTTTCTATTGATATGGTTAATGACTTCACTTTTCTGTAGTATGGCTGTCCTCCTTTTCCATACAAGGAATTTTCATGACCAAATGAGCTAATAGATCTCCTTACAAAAAAGAAGTCATTTTACTAAATTTGATTATAAAATGAAAGATACTTACTTGGAAAGTGAAGATTAAATCTTCAACTTGATCACTTTGATGGTGGATGAAGAATATTTACTAGTTCCACTTCTTCAATAAGATGATTTCTCTTTTTGTGATGTCAACACCTTTATATCTAGCTCTCTTTGTTGATGATGCTATTTTTTCTTCTTCCTCAAATGATCTTCTTCAAGGATAAGGAGAGGATACTTGCTTCAATGAGAGGGAGCCTTCCTTATATCTTTTGAAGATGGCGAAAATGCCTCCTAGCCTTCAAGATGCTTCGACTTCTTCGATGGCAAATGAGTGTACGTCAAAAATGATTTTAGAGTTTTGACTTTCTCTAAGATGATGTGATCTAATTCCTTGAAGTAATTCTCTTGGATGTTTATACTTTGGTCTACCTTGTATTGTAGATCTCTTTGACTTGATGAGGGTTTTTGTGGTCTTTTATTGGTGTTCTTATTCATCAAACAATAACTAATGCATGAACATAAATAGACAAGCGACACACAATGTAGGCTATGATCTAGGGCCAAATCCCCTCACTCTTTAAGATGGAAGCCTGCACAAATTATTATTATAGAGATTCTAATTGACGAATACTAATACAAAGGCCCTTGACCTATTGGCCACTCGAAGACCAATACACTAGTTCTCTATTTTTCTTCTTGACTCCTCTTCGAAGTCCTTGAAAGCACCTAAACTATTGCCTCTATATACCATTGAATTATGGTTCCTTGAACAACCTGTGATCTACTATTGTTGCACCGAAATTCTACTCTTGAAGTTTGAATTTTTGTTACTTTTCTTGTCATTAACACTATGATCTGAATTAAACAGGTCAACAAAACTTCTTAAATACTCACATAACTGTATCCTTCACTCAAACAATGTGATTGTGTTTAGGGAATATAAATAGTCACACCGATCTTAAATATAATATGAGCTTTTGTTCTTACGAAGTCATAGATGACCCATATGAACTTCATCGTGTCATCATCTAAAATTCTCTCTATCTTTGTGTATCAAAAAATTGAGAGATATATGAAACTATTCTATGTGCTAATGTGAAAATCATTCACTCCTATTTATAGTGGATTTTCCCATATATTAAGTCGACATGACATTACAAATAGATGTGTCTCCATATAAGCTAAGCCAACATGAGTTTATTTTTTGTTTTGAGCCTGACTTCAAGAGTAGAACTAGTGCTTATCATTGGAGGGTTTTCTAGACATATTATAAACTCAAATATGCAGTTATATCCCCAAGAAGGGTTCTTCATACATGAAATAAACTCTTTGAATTTTAATGACAAACCCTAGGGCTCTTAATGGGAGCCATCTAACATAAAACCACTTTCTCATGAAACTAGTGAAGCACGACTTACAAAAAGAATTTCCTTTTCTTCATTACATCATTTATAAAAGTTAGAATTACATGTGATTATGAAAACTGAACCTAGTTACACTTTTCAAAACTAATATTGTCTTGTCTTGAGTGGATTTTAGATATGGTAATTCTATCATGCTATGGAAATATGATGAAGAAGGAAATGAAGAAGGAGAACAGGCTAGATGACACTTAAGGATCTAGGGTGAAAATATAATCATCATATAAGAAGACCAAGAAACCCCGGGGTATGATAAAAGATCATATATTAGGACTATATGAAGACTCTGCCTGATCCACAATCCTTTGGAGGGAAGGTACATAGAACACAAAAAATATTTCATGAAGTTCAAATGCACCTCTTTGTTATGTGGAATTTTGCATCTACGGATAAATACAATTCCCTTAGGTGGGTAGCTATACCTACAACAATAGATTTAAAGAGTTTAACCTTTTCCTATAGAAGATAAATAAGGCAAGGGACTTACTTGTTATCGTTCACTTCCATTTGTGTCCTGTGAATAGCTCTCGTCGCTCCTTCTTGAACTGAATCTGCTCAATAAGTACGTGCAATCATAAACACAGGATAAAAATCAATCAAAGCTAGAGATATATCTACTATAAGCAAATGGAATCGAAAGAATTTACACATATAATCATCATAAATAAAGGCAAGAATATGGGAAAATGTGTAAACAACTTTATTAAGTAGAAGGAAGAGTTACAGCAAGGAAGTCTGATCCCATGTTATTCATCCAGCTTGAGTTCCATCCATCATCACACCAAAAGCACAACACTCAATTTATATGGAAATGGAGATTTTTTTGTCATAAATTGGGCATTGAATGGCTTTCAAATTTAGGAGTTAGTTTCCATGGAGGAAGGGATGAGAGGATAGGAGCCATTTGATTCATTCCCTATCCAATTTTGAGCTCATATGAGAGGATAAGATGTGGGAATCTTCTAGAATGATCTAGAATGAAGGAATATTCCCAGAACCCTATGAAGATTTCACTCAATTGTGCCCAACGTAGTCAACGTGGGCCTAGGTGCTCTATAGAGCGGGCTTGAATGGGCCTAATTTCTCTACAGAGCACTTATCCCTGACCAAGGTTGCAATGGTCCCTCAAGGAGTCATTCCAAGATGTCTTCAGGCAAAGAAACTCTCAAAAAATATGGCATTCAATGCAATGAATTTTCTAGGGCATGTAGGAAATGAATTAGGGGTTGATGAGCCCTAATAATACTAATCTGAATGATGGGAGTGATGTGCCCAAATAGACCTGTAATAGTTGCCCCCTAAAGCATGAAGTAAAAAATGATAATGTCGAGTGATATGCTTTACAATGTGATGAGGAGGTTCTGATGCAGATGGTGACCTGCATGATTTACAATACATAATATCATGATATTTTGGATTTTTCATGAATCGTTGATAGAAGGCATACCCATTCTCAGCATATAAACTTTTCATTACATGTACATAAATAAGATAGTTGTCTAAAGATATAAACCCATGATAGGATGACCATCTGTGTAAAGCCATCATACATATGATTAATACTCTCCTGAAATCGTAGCTTTGATGGATGAAATTAGATCTGGGGTCTTCTATGGTGTTCAATTGTTGGCTCCAGTACAAGTCTAACAATATGAGTATGTGATCTGAAGTCGAACATGGGAAGACACTCTCTGATTACCAACCAATGATGTAAGTTGTTAACAAACGCGAGAGAAGTCACTAATAATGATAATGATCCTCAAGGTATTGCAGTACATTCTTCATGGTGTGAATGAATTTTTTGATGTTGAACACTATACATAGTATTTCAGTCGAAGGCCAATGATGTCACCTATCACTGGAAGTGAGAAACTTTCCATTGATATATGCAAGCCTCAAGGTACTGGAAGTGTTTTTCTAAGTCAACTTATTGGATAATGTGCTGATGTCGACAAGAAGCAATTCGTCACAGGAGGGCCTTGATGTATCCCACATAAACGACTCAAAATGAGTGTAATGATTTTTTGAGATGGAATGTGACTGACGACAAAAGGTTCAAGAATAGCGGTCCTAAAAATGAAGGTTTATGAGTATTGCAAAGGATGAGTTTTACTGAGTGAATTCTCTTGAAAATTTCGGCGACACTGAATGAATTGGTAGCATTGACCCAAAACCAATAGAAAACTCATGGTTATCGTGTGGATGGAATGAAGGTTCATTTATGAGATAAAGTGAAAGACATGACTGGTATTTTATGAGATCTAATGAAAGACTTGAATTGAAACTTTCTTCAGGGAACCTTGTTTCATTTTCTAATGAGCTTGACACAAGACAAGGAACTATGCTATGATTCCTTGTTTCATTTTTTAACGAGCTTGACACAAGAAAATGAACTATGCTCTGGGACCTATTTCATTTTTTAATGAGGTTAACACAATAACATAACTCTCTTCATATTCCTTGTTTCATTTTTTAATGAGTTTGACACAAGAAAAGGAACTATGCTCATACCATTTGTTTCATTTTTTGACGACATTGACAAAAGACCAGGAACTATCCTCATATTCCTTGTTTCATTTTTTTAACGAGAATGACACAAGACAAGGAACTATGCTCATATTCTTTGTTTCATTTTTTAATGAGCTTGACACAGGACAAGTAACTATGCTCATATTCCTTGTTTCCTTTTTTAGCAAGGTTGACACAAGACCAGAAACTATCCTCATATTCATTATTTTATTTTTTAACGAGGTTTACACAAGACAAGGAACTCTCCTCATGTTCCTTGATCACGACCCATAAGAGGTCATGACTTCCAAAAGGTTATCATCGGATGGGAGAACAATGCTTTGGAAGGGATATGTAGCAAGGAATTCATTAGAGAGATCTGTGTTCAATGCCCCTAGTACATAATGCACAACATCACGGAATTGATCGTTAGTTGATGTAGGCATGGAACGGGTTACCACATAATTGACCCATGGCAGGGAAGATACCATTGGTACAAAAAGACCATTTAAGGAAGATGGTTGAATGGAAGATATATTTGGACCAGGAAATGAAAGCTGGTCAATGGTGGCAATTATGCCTTCATGCAGGAAACACATCACTCAAAAGATTATTGAAACGATAGCTCCCATGTCATAAACATAGTCATTCCCAAGAAGTAACTTGTATTCTAAAGAGCTTGGGACTACCATCACATTCAGACAAACAATTTTTCCTCCCAAAGTAATAGGAAACTGAGGAAGGATCCCTAATGGTTGACTGGTTCCTCTGTTAAAAGCCAACAGATTCAGGGTAACAGGCATAAGTGGCAGCGAACCGAGCTCTTTCCAAGTAGAGGAGGATATGATACTCACTGATACACTTTCATCTATAATAATTCCATGTACAAGCATATTAGAAACATGTACTATGATCTGGATAGGCACATAAGATGGAAGACGACATCCTGCTAGTAGATTCCAATCAAAGGAAGTGAGCGGACTAATTGGAGGGGGTACCGTAAGAACGGGAGAATTACCCCCTTCAGTTACGAGAATGGGAGGATTTTCCTCCTGCCTTGAAGGAACAAGAGGGTTTTCCCCAAGCTCATTGGAATCTGAAGTAACAAAAAGAACTTGAGTGGTATCATACTCACTGTCAACGGGAAAGGTACAATTAACGGAAGGTGAAATTGCGTCAGCTTTTTACTCGACCTATGATTGGTCAAGTATAGACTCATGGGATTCACATTCTTAGAGATTGGGTTTGACCGATGGTTGATTTGGGTCAGTAAATTTATCAACTAGTGAAGGATTAAGGGAGAGTCTCCTTTAACTAGCTAGAAGTCACTGCAGAGAAGCAGGATGATTATTCGACACTTTTTGGTTTCATCCAGATAGTGACAAAGGTGAATGGGGTGATTCCGTGAATTGGAGTAACCCTAAAGTAAAACTAATCTGAGAGCGAGATGTTAATAGAAATTGAGTAAATTGTTAAAAGGGTACAACAAAATTTAAAGGTTTCCCAAGATTGATAAAAGGTATATGCACGGAGGAAAATGACTTATTGAGAGTTTTATGTTGAAGACCATGTATATGTGTCTATTAGGCCTAAGATTAGTACCTTACGGTGGGGTAATTATACTAAGCTAGCTCCCCCTTATTGTGGGCACTTCCAATTAATGGAAATAACTTGACGTGTGGCCTATGCAACTCGCACTTAGTCACATCCTAGTTCATAATGTATTTCATGTATCATTACTAAAAAGGTATATACATGACCTAAGGCATGTAATTAGTTAGTTAGAGGTGAAGTAAATTCAAGGATGTTTTTTTAGATATATATGACTAGGTATGTATACATGTTCCTATTTTATTAAAAGAAATGTTAAAATTATGAAAAATTTATTATGGTTATGACAAATTTCTAGTAGAACATTTGCGTATTCTGGAGCAAAGAGAAAACAATATTATGGAAGCAAGTTATCACCCAAGTTAAAATGTGGTGGAAACACTTTAGCCTAGAAGAGGCCACTTGGAAAAGTGCTAATTTTATGCTAAAAGCATATTAATACCTATTCCAAGGGCAAGAGTGAACAATGAGTACGTTCTTATGCCCAATGGGGGAAGATGTGACATCATGAAGTACTCAAAACATTTTATATTTAATTTTACTCTATAATTGGGTAAATAATGGTCTTCCTAAAAAGTCATAGTGAAACAATGGTGTTTAAAAATTATTATTATTATTATCATTTAATTTACTTTGGTTAAATGATGAAGTCTTGGAAATCATGAAAAAAAAGACCCAAAATGAGAACTTCATGTACCAAAAGGTCAGAGACAACTCTCTCCCTAAAGAAAAATGTCTCGGTGGGAAAAGGGAGGCCAACAAAAGAAGGAATGAAAAATGGAGGCACCAAAAAGAGGAAGGAAAAAATGAATTAAAGTTAGGACTCTTCCATTGAGGCACTCCTGACCTAGGCTGTGAACTACTGGAGTCCTTAAGTGATTGTGAGACTATTGGGTGGACCTGAGAGATCATGATGCGAGAATAGACCTGACCTAGGCTGTGAACTAGTGGAGTCCTTGAGTGATTGTGAGATTATTGGGTAGACAGATCATGATGCGAGAATAGACCGTAGAGGTCATTGTCATTTACTCTTTTGGAGACTGAAATATCAGGGTTAGATTGTACGTAGTTGTCTTTCTTGTTGTTGTCTTTCTTGTTGTTGGGAGGAGAGATCCTTCTCTCAGTGAATTCATTGGGTGCTGTTCAGATAAGTATGCTGGAAAATTTTATAGGTTGCAGAGTTAAACTTTTCTTTTATATAATGGTTTTATTGCTGAGAAAAAAGAGTAGTAAAACTATTAAAGTAGAGCTAAATTTAGAAGCGATACTGAATGGAATAACTGAAAATACAGAATCAAATAAGAAAATACTCTATTTAGTCTGTATGTATTTTTTATAAAGGTGTAAGCATCTGAAGGTAAAACATCCTCGCCATGTAATATTGAAATGCAATAGCGACAACCAAGAAGAGAAAAGGAAACCCATATAAAATATGAGAGACAAAGCCTAGCGGGGTAGGTAACCTTTGGACCTATGATGAATAACAATTATTGTGGCTAAAAGAAATAGTAAGCTGAGTAATTAAGTGAATGCTGAGGTAAGTAATATTATCATAGATGGGTAAAGCCTCGAGAGGCTGCATGCACACAGTCTGGAAAGGGAAAGAAATCTAGATGAAACTACGCATGTCTCTGTAGCAAATATAGACAATAACCATTAAAGAATTTATAATTGGAACCCCGGTCAATAAAATTGAAAAGAAAAACTGTATAACCTAATCATTGAATCCGAAGAAAACCCAATTCTCATAATGAAATGAAACAGTTTAAAATCCTCGTACAAAAACAATATTCAAGTACAGAGAAGGCCATATGCTATCACTCTCCTTCCTATTTTTTTAACTAAATAAATTCAGACATCCTCAAATGAATTTAATTATAAACTTAAACATATATTTTAAATACTAAAATATAATATAAACGTAATAATATAAATAACAATTTAAAAAAATAGCAGTGATATCGAGCTAATCTATAATTTTTTATCTCCCGGTTTTTCGGAATAAAAGACATGAATATCTATTAAAGCGAAGGAATATTGAGCTAATCTATAACTGTTTCTCTCCCTGCTTTCTATCGAAACCAGACAACACGCCCATAATCAACTGTGAGTTTAGACACGACTTTCCAAAATAATATGCAAATCAAATCAACCATGTTTTTCAACCCAGTATACTATAGAGACTTTCATAGTTTGCTTGTTTAGACATGACTTTCCACGCAGTATACTATAGAGAGTTTCCGAGTTTTCTTGATGTCCTACGTTCGTTGCCTCAGTTTATTTTTTGGAGCAAGGGTTCACTTGCCCCAACTGCTGTTTTTTCCAGAGATAGTCTGGGTGGTTACGGGCTCCCGGGACGGGTCTGACGAGCACACACTCGGGCGAGTGCCTCAGTGGATATTCCATCAATATCCCATAGTCCATGGAATAATCCTTCTCTACATCGATTAACTCACTGAAACTCTCAACCTTTTTCGGCATAGAATGAGCATTTGAAGTTGGAAATGTGCCATCTTGTAGAGTGCTGGCCGGAATGCTGAACTCATGGAGAGTCTTCTTCAACAAGGAGAAACTGGAAATACCACTATCTGCTGTGCCCCTTGACGTATTACCACTTCGTTGCACAGGCTCGATCTGCTGATTAATATCATTTTGTACTGTAGTGTCGACCAGAGTACTCAACTCATGAAGAGACTCGATCTGCTGATTAATATGATTTTGTGCAGTGTTGACCACAGTACTGCACTCGTAGAGAGGCTCATCCATGAACACGAAACTGGAAATATTACTGAATTGTTGGTCATGCTGGACATGCTGATTATTATAATTTTGTGCAGTGTCGAGCAGAGTGCTGCCCTCGTTGACAGGCCCATACATCAACGAGAAACTGGAAAAAATGTTATCTGCTGCGCCATGTGTATTACTGAATGGCTCATGCTGCATCTGATGATTATTATTATTTTGTGCAGTGCTGGCGACAGTAGTGGACTCTTGGAGAAGTTTATCCATGAAGGAGAAACTGGGAGTACCACTATCTGTTGCGCTTGACGTTTTACTTCTTGCTTGACCACGCTGGATCGGCTGGTTGATAAGATTTTGTGTAGTGTCCACTGGACTACTGCACTTATGCAGATGTTCAGGCATCAACAACAAACTGGAAATATTATTACTATCTGCTGTGCCTTTCGTATTACTGGTTGGTTGGCCATGCTCAATTTGCTGATTAATTCTAGTCATAGTCTCTTGTTGATCATCATGTATCCTTGTTGGTAAGTTCGGTGCGCTGGTAATACCGGCTGTAATGTTACCTTCAACAACTGCAGAGGCCTTCCTTCGTTGCTTTCCTTGCATTGGTACTAGCTGGAAATCAGCCTTACGAATCGAATCCGAAATATCTACACGTATCAAATTTAAAGAGATGGGTCAAATTTAGTTATTGATTTAAAACATTTAAGATTAGTTTTACTTTAAACTTATGTCATACAGACTTTATATTCAAATAGTTAGGTTTATGTGATATATGTTGGGGATTTTTCTCGTAAAATCCCAAAAACAGACAAATAAACTGCACACAGAGGCAATGTTTTGTTTTTCTCCAGGATTCTTAATACATGGAAGCTTAAAATATTTCTGAGAACATAGTATTACACACCTATAAAACCTTTATATTCATTAATAAAAGAGATACAAAATTCATCCTTTTCACTGAGAGGGATTCACCAAAAAAAATTCAATAACAAAAGTTACTCTCTCCTCGTGAGATGTGCGAAAATTTCATTTACATTTACTGCTGTAAAACAAACTTTTACATATACTTCTGTAATAATAAAAATCACATTATGCACTTTGCATATTACAAAACTTCATCTTCATTTTTCTTTGCCTTCAACCTCGCACTGCTGTGCAAATTTCAGTTCATTTTAGAAGTCCATTGTTACATTCACACTGCTGTGTGTGTTTTTCACGTGCACACTGCTTCCCCTATTTCACTACATGCTCCCCGGTATTTTTCTACATACACTTCCTGGCACTGTTGTCCGTTTCACTACTTCATTACAGAAAATTTGTCAAAACAAAAACAAAAGCATAACACATACTATGCCTATGCAACTACAAAACCAAAGAAAATTACATTGCTTATATGACCATACTCTAGTACATATTAAAAACATTAAAATTTAAAAACATTTACCTATGCCCATACCTCTATAAGAAAAAAAACATTAAAATTAAAAGCTTTACCAATATCCTATGAACCGAAGTAAATAACATTAATTACTTCACTGAAATAAATGGCTGTAAACCCAAAAATTTACGCAATGTCATTCCCTGCAGGCTTGAATGCAGCTTTGGAATAATCGGACAGTGGACAATCATCCTCGCAATCGAACGGTTCATAACAATATCGGGAGAGCCTTTGTTACCGAACTTTACGTTCCGATGGAAAGTGGTTTTGGAGACGTACAGTTGGACATGCGTAAAAATCTTATTGCATCGGGCGCGTTTGTACAAAAACCAATTGCTGAGCAAAAGCGGTCCGATGAGGTTTGGGTGGTTTTCCTAAATGGTTTCGCTGGAAATTAATTACGGGGCAGGTGAAATTACATTTTTAACACTCCCCTTTAATTTCAACTCCTAGGCGTTCAGTCATACCCAAACACTTCCTCAAAAATTTGAAGTTTTTCTGGTCCAATGGCTTTGCCAAAATGTCTGCAACCTCTTCCTAAGTCCTGCAATGTTCTAAGACAATTTCTCCATTGCTTACCAATTCCGCGATGTAGTGAAACCTTGTGTCAATGTGTTTCGTTCTCTTATGAAACACTGAATTCTTTGATAATGCAATAGCTGAGCTATTGTCACAAAAAATCACCGTCGCTTTTGCGTTCTCCTGGCCTAAGCTTCTCAACATCCTTCTCATCCAAATTGCTTGACATGCTGCGGCTGTAGCTGCCACATATTCTGTCTTTGTTGTAGACAACGCCACGATATGCTGTTTCTTAGAAGCCTATGAAATGGCTCCTAAACCCATGTGAAAAACATAACCAGAAGTGCTTTTCCAATCATCTACACTTCCATCCCAATCACTATCAGTGTATCCAACTAAATTTGAACATTCTGAGGTAGTATATAAAATCCCAAGTCTTTTAGTACCTTTGACATACCTCAAAATTCTTTTTGTTGCCTCCGAATGTGCTTCCTTTGGCCTCTCCATGAATCTGGAAATTAAACTAACAGCAAACATTATGTCAGGTCTAGTTGCAGTTAAATACATAAGACTGCCAACTATGCTCTTGTACAGACTAGGATCAAAATCCTTGTTGTCGTCCTCTTTGCTGAGTTTTAATCCCATTACTGTGGGAGTGATCGCTACCTTGCACTCTTGCATATTAAATCTGCCCAACACCTCATTTACATATTTTGCTTGAGAGATAAAAATTCCATTTTCATTTTGATCTACTTCTATTCCTATGAAGTATCTCAGCAAACCCATGTTAGTCATCTCAAATTCTTCTTTCATGACTCATTTGAAATTTTCAATGAGACAAACATCATTGTCTGTGAAAAGAACATCATCAACATATAACACAACAATTAGCAATTTACTTTCTTTGATGTACACTGTGGGTTCTCCCTCACACTTGTCAAACTCATTTTCTAGTAGATAGGAGTCTATCCTACTGTACAATTCTCTTGGCACTTGCTTCACCCCATAAAGAGCTTTCTCCAATCTGCATACTTTATGTTCTTGGCCTTTCTTCTGATAGCCTAGAGGTTGTTCAATATAAACCTCTTCCATTAACACTCCATTTAGGAATGCTCACTTCACGTCCATTTGGTAAACTTTTCACTTGTTTTGTGTTGTTATGTATAGCACTGCTCTCACGGTTTCCATTCTTGCAATCGGTGCGAAAGTCTCCTCATAATCTCTCCCATATTGCTTCTTGTATCCGTTGACAACCAACCTTGCCTTGTGTCTTTCTATCTTGCCTTCAGCATTGCTCTTGGTCTTATAAACCCATTTGACTCCAATGACTTCTTTACCTTTTGGTAACTCAACCAAATCCCATGTCTTGTTTCTTTCTATGGCATTCATTTCTTCATCCATAACTTCTATCCATTTCTTATGTTTAATTGCATCCTCAAAATGAATAGGATCATCAACATGACAATATAATGCAAACAAGGAATTCATACCTTCATTTGCTGCCTCTTGCTCATAAATGTCACTTAAATTTCTAAACTTTTTACCTCTTTCATTTGGTGTGCATGTGCGTGAAGATGCACTTGAATTTCCACTTTGTGGTGTGCTTGGAGAAGCACTTCCATTTCTCCTCAAGGTTGTTCCTTGCTGCCCTTGTGTTGACACTGCTGTTTGGGGATGTGTTTTAGCCATCTCTTCATCATATTCATCATGAGACAAACAGTTTTTAACATTCACTGTTTTCTCTATTCTTCCATCCCAAGCTTCCTCCTCAATGAACTGAACATCTCTGCATAACCCACACATCCAAAAACTCTCATGTGGGTGACTCCTTGCTTTCTCCCACTCCATGCTTCTTTCGACACACTATTCATCACTGCTTTTGTTGGACACCTGTTCAAAATATATGCTGCACAATTTACAACTTCAGCCCAATAATCATTTGACAAATGCTTTGCCTTCAGCATGCTCCTTGCCATATCCATTATGGTCCTGTTCTTCCTTTCAGCAGCTCCATTTTGTTGTGGGGTGTACCTTGCTGTAAATTGCTTGTGAATTCCATTTTCTCTACAAAATCATAGGAATTCCTTGGAGATATACTCACCTCCTCTGTCAGTTCTCAGAACTTTGATATGCAGCCCACTTTGGTTTTCTGCAAGTGCTTTGAAATTTCATAATTTTTCAAACACTTCTCTTTTGTTCTTAAGGAAATATACCAAAGTTTTTCTTGTAAAATCATCAATGAATGTTATAAAATATTGGTTGCTTGCTAACGATGGAGTTTGCATCGGTCCACATACATCTGAGTGGACAACCTCTAAGGGTTCCTTTGCCCTTATGCTTTTCCCTGAATGAAAACTTTCTCTGTGTTGTTTCCCCAATATACAACCTTCACAAAGGCTGTCCAGTTTCTCTATCAATGGTAATCCTCTTACCATTCCTTTTCTGCTCAACAAATTAAGACCTCCAAAGTTGAGATGTCCAAACCTCAAGTGCCACAACCAATTTTCATCCTTTGGCACGCTTTGGTAAGCCTCTTGGGTAACTGCTGCAATAACTTCTTTGTTTTTCAAATCTGCTCTAATTCTAAGAGGGAACATTCTGTTCTTTGTCATCTTCACTTCAGAAATGCATCGTTTGCTGGGTGCGCTATCCATGATGGTGCATACATCATTCAAAAAATAAACATTGTAACCCTTATGGACAAGCTGTCCAATACTCAAGAGGTTACATCTCATTCCAGGGGCATAGTAGACATCTGCTATGGTTTTCTTTCCACCCTTTGTAAATATTTTGACTTCTCCTTTTCCCATAACATAAATTTTTCTATCAGTCCCAAGTGTGACTTCTGATTTCACATTTTGATCTAAAGCAGAAAACAAAGCTATGTTTCCTGTCATATGGTTGCTACAACCTGAGCCTAAAAACCATATGTCTTTACTATTTGTTTTATCCATGTTACAAGCTAACAACACATTATCTTGACTGATGTTTTCTCTAGTGACATTTGCATTTGGTCTATTACTCATATCATGTTGCTTCTTCCTACATTCACTGGCATAGTGCCCATATTTTCTGCAATAATAACATTGGACATTGGATTTATCATACCTTTGTACTTGAGCATGTTGTTGTCCTCATTGTTGGCTGCTTCCTTGGCCTTGGTTTTGATTTGGATTGCTGCCTCTTCCTTGAGCATTTCCTAGACTTTTCTTTCCACCTCTATTTTGGCTTATGCCTCTTCCTCTCTTATTTCCTTTGCCTTGACCTCTTCCTCTTCCAAAAGGCATCTGGGTCTTGAAGGCTTGTTCTAGAGATGAGTTTTCATTTCTACTCAACCTCTGTTCATGTGTTATCAGTGATGCATGAAGTTCATCAACTGAAAAGTTTGAGAGATCCTTTGTCTCTTATATGGTGGTGACAATCACATCAAACTTTGAGGGTAGGACCCTCAAAAGTTTCTCCACAATCCTCCTTTCTTCAAGAACTTCTCCATGAGTCCTCATCTGTGTGACCAAACCAATCACATGTATGAAGAATGAGTCAATGTTATCTAACTCCTTCATGCAAAGATTTTCAAAATCTCTCCTCAGTAACTGTAGTTTTGTTGTTATCACTTTCTCCATGCTTTGATAGGCTTTCTTGAGGGTTTTCCATGCTTCTTTGGATGTCTTAGCTGCTGCTATCCTTCGAAACACACTCTGGTTCACTGCTTGATACAAAAATTCATGGGATTTTGAGTCCTTTTTCCTATTTCTCTTTAGCAGATCTTTCTCTGCCTGAGTTAACCTATTAACCTCATTTTTATCTGCCGGTTCTTCAAAACCATCTTCAACAAGTTCCCATAAATCTTGATAGGCAAACATGGCTCTCATGGTTATTGCCCAATAGTCATAGTTTCTCCCATTGAACTGTGGGAATTGAGAATTAAACATACCCATGTTGGTGCTCGTGCTCGCCATTCTAGCACTCTTTAACTATGATTCAAATAATTGATTGTGATTCTTTTTTTTAAGAAAACTCACTGCTTCTTCAGCTGTAACACAAGAAACTAATTTGAGAAATACCTGGATCCTCTTCACTGAGTCTTCACTTTGCTGCAGAAAATTACTGCTGCAACAAAAAACTCCTCCCTTCATCTTCACTGAGTCTTCACATTGCTGCAGAAAATTACTGCTGCAACAAAAAACTCCTCCCTTCAGCTTCTTTGACACCTTCAAAGAGCCTAAACCTTGCTCTGATACCACTGTTGGGGATTTTTCTGGTAAAATCCCAAAAACAAACAAACTGCACGCAAAGACAATGCTCTATTTTTCTCCAGGATCTTTAACACAGGGAAGCTTAAAATATTTCTGAGAACAGAGTATTACACACCCATAAAAGCCTTTATATTCATTAATAAAAGATTGATACAAAATTCATCTTCTTTCACTCAGAGGGATTCACCAAAAGAAATTCAATAACAAAAGTTACTCTGTCTCCTCGTGAGATTTTACGCTGTGTGAAAATCTCATTTACATTTACTGCTGTAAAACAAACTTTTACATATACTGGTGTAAAAATAAAAATCACATTATGCACTTTGCATACTACAAAACTTCATCTTCATTTTTCTTTGCCTTCACCCTCACACCTTTGTGCAAACTTCAGTTCATTTCAGAAGTCCATTGTTACATTCATGTTGCTGTGTGTGTTTTTCACGTGCACACTGCTTCCCATATTTTATTACATGCTCCCCTTTATTTTTCTACATACACTTACTCCCGTACATATTAAAAACATTAAAATTTAAAAACATTTATCTATGCCCATACCTCCGTAAGAAAAAAACATTAAAATTAAAAGCTTTACCAATATCCTATGAACCAGAGTAAATAACATTAATTAATTAACTGAAATAAACGGCGGTGAACCCAAAAATTTATGCAATGTCATTCCCTCAGACCTGAATGCAGCTTTGGAATAATCGGACAGTGGACAATCATCCTCGCAATCGAACGATTCATAACAATATTGGGAGAGCCTTTGTTACCGAACTTTACTTCCCGATAGAAAGTGGTTTTCGAGGTTGGACACGCGTAAAAATCTTATTGCATCGCGCGCGTTTGTACGAAAACCACTTGCTGAGCAAAAGTGCTCTGATGAGGTTTCGGTGGTTTTCCTAAATGGTTTCGCTAGAAATTAATTACGCAGCAGGTGAAATTACATTTTTAACAATATAGAATAGTTAAGTTTATATTGGGAAGAGTCTGGAATCACAGTATTGTTTTTATTTATTTATTTTCTTTTCAAAGGAAAAAAGATATATACATTCGGAGGTAAAATATAGACATAAAGTTGTTCACTATGACATATATAATATATTTATTTATTTTATTTAATAATATTTGAATTATTTTAATCATGAAATATTTAAAAAACATTATTTATTACAAGATTTAAGTCAAATAATCAATTACAAATAAATTTCTAATAATTCATACTAATTAAATCTTAATAATATAATATACTAATGTAAATATTTTATGTAAAAAGAATATTTTATAAGATATAGTTTTTTCTTATGAAATAATTAATATTTTTCTTTAATTAAAAAAAAATAATATTATCAAATATTATTTATATTATTTTAAAGTTCCAAATAGTTACAGTAAACCAAAAAGATTTTGTTATAAATACCTATCTAAAAAAAAATAAAATAAAATAAAGTAGTTTTATAAATATATATTAATATTTTTATTGGAAAGTATTTAACATACTATTAACTGAGATTATGAGATTAAATTAGTCTATGAGACCCTATTGTTTGTGGGGCAATGGGACCACTTCCACTCAATGTTTGACTCTTAAGTCTACAAAGGCATACATACTCAACCCTTTTTGGTTTTCATTTTATTAGAGGAGAGTATGTTAAGAATCGTGTAATTTTCTATTTAAATATAATAATTGGATATAATATTTAAAAATATTATATTTTAGTAGGGCGGGAAAACTTATTGAGTTGTATTGAGGGCAATTATCTCTATTTACTATAGGTTAATGCAAGCTCACTCATCACTATTATTGGAAAGAAACCAAACCACCTTGAATAACTGTTATTGAAAAAAACAAAATCATCTTTAATAACCCCGGAGGCCTCTCACTCAAACAAGGCCACCTTGAATAACCTCAGCTTATGGTTAGTAAGGGGGCTCTCACTCTTGGACCATTATGTCCCAAAAAAATTTAGAGCATACTCTAGGCCTTTTCCCACCTTAAATAAAAAAAACTATTAAAATAAATGTTACTTTAAAAATTAAACATTAAAAATTATATTAATAATAATTAAACCCATTATTTAAACAAATCCTGGAGAGGAAACCAAAAAAAAGACAAACAAAAGAAATTGACCTTGCATACCTTTTGTGGGAGAGACCAATAAAGCTGGAGGAGCAGTAGAGGTACCATCTGGAATGGCAACAGAAACTTGTAATGCATGATCCTTCCGCTTCGGCTGTACAATAACGTGTGGCGAAACTTCGAATCCCCGAACCTTATTACCCACACTAATGAGCGGGGCTAACTCTTCTGCAGCCTTCCACCCTACATACTTAACATTCTAGACAGTTTCTGAAGGAGAACAGCCTTTTAGTATGCTTTTAATGTGAGCAGAATATTCTGGAAAGTTCAAACGATTAGCATTTGAGTCTCCCCTCAGGAGCAAGACGGCTGCATCGAACGCAATCGCAGCCATCTCTGCTGTCGGAAACGTTCCCAGATAGACGTGGGTTTGCCTTCCGTCCTCATGACGTTTATAAAAAACCCTAGAAATCCACTTTCCCGTGGGACGCGTCACACCTACGTATTTCCTTAAGGCTCCTTCAGTAGTGTTTGCATTATGATCTCCAGGGCCAATAGGGGACTCTGTCTGATAGGGTTGCGGACTAATAGAAATCCCATCACCATCAGCAGCCACGGGGTTTCCTACCTCTCCAATCTTCATGGGTTGAATAGCAGATGAGCTCCCATCGTGAACACTGTCCTGCCGATCTCCAGAAGAAAGGTTGAAAGCACCGTGCGTCATATCTCTACTAGAACAGTTCAATGCACTCTGCGATATGTCTCCACTAGAGAGGTTGAAATAGCTGTGCCGCATAGCTCCGCGGTCCATGTTCGATCGCTGGTCTAGTTCTCCCAGGAATGTGCGGCGTAGAAACTCTATGGAATAACAAAGAATCAAGTAGGGTATCTGGTGACGAAGTGCAAAATTCAGACAATGCACCATTCACAACAATACCTCGAACATTTGAAGAAGCTAACTCGCTTCTTTGTGAAACAGTTTGTGCAGAATGTATTGTCAGAGGTTATCTTACATGTGATTATATATATAAAAGGGTTTGCGACCTAGTTTTCCCTTGTTTGACACGTTGTCACTTTCATATTTTTTTTTGGGTGGGCGGGCAGGGGGTTTGGGAGGTGAAACGTCCTTACAAAATGGAGGGCCTTGAGAACAAGGACTCTACACACCGGGATTTAGGGTTAGACTCTCGACGCTCAAGGTAAACTTAGGGATTTAGGGTTAAACTTAAATTTTATTTAACTAGAAATATGGCCGGTTGAATTTAGTTTAATACAGATAACAAATATTTATATTTTTTGGTGAAACATCTGGCAATGAGAATAAGGACTCCACAGACTGGGATTTACGGTTAGACTCTCGATGCTCAAGGTATAGAGGCTTAAATTTTATTTAAGTAGAGATATGGCGGGTAGAATTTAGTTTAATAAAGGTAAATATTTTGAGTCCGGATGTGTAGGGTTAAATTCTCGAGGTTAAAGGATGGGTTGAACTTCTTCTGCATGAACGGGCTATCATAAATGAACTATTGGGCTTATTATGTATTAACTGACTATCATAAATGAACTATTGGGCTTAGAAAGTGATCGAAAGGGCGAGTTCAATTTGCTGTGGATTAACTGGATTGCCAGCGAAATTGTTTGGCTTACAATTGGTTACTAATTGAATTA
>APFE030125409.1:0-23332 GCA_000404065.3 Pinus taeda | reverse complement strand
TTTTTAATGCATTAAAAAATTCGACGGATGAGATTAAGAGATGTCTTGATCCTCATCGACGGTCGAGATCGTTTTGACGTGGATCACTCAAACTAGCCGTTGGGATTTTTCCCTTTAAATAGGGTGCTAGGGGTCATTTGAGATGATATTGGATCTGAGTCTTGTGCTGAAGAAGCTCTCTTGTAAACTTTTCTGGTGCTAATAAAGAGACTTTGGGGTCAAAAGCTTGCTGGTGTTACTCTCTTGAAGTGTTGTGAGCCATTTCATTTTCTGCATATTTTAATTTTCAGCCATTAATAACAGCTTAATGAAGAGTATTGTTGAGCATAGGTATCTTGTTCACATGCTAGGGTTTGAATGGTATTAGGGTTTCTGAAGTAATGGCAGGTATCTCTATTGCATTGGAGGTCTAATACTACTTTTTCTCTCTTTGTTGATGGTTAAAGTGAGCTGTGCAGGAAAATCTCGTTGAAGAAGATCAGTGGGTGTTTGGGGAAGTTTTCGGCTGAACCAGCCAACTCCCGCAAGCACTTTTGCAGAGCCCAGCTAGTTTTGATCCTGGGTTAATCATTTACTTTGTTTTATTATTTGCATGAGAGATTTCTAAAGCATTTCATTAGCAAATCTGAAGTTTTTCTGAAAATTATCTGTTGATAACTGACAAATCTGGCTTTGTAGAGCTATAAGTTTTTGAAAATTTTAATCGGTTTGCAGGGTTTCATTTTGAATTTTGCATATATACTTTACAGATGTTTGGGTTTTTCATTTGCAGGTTGCAGGTCTGAGATAAATTCTTGTGGAAAATTAGTTTTTGTTGCACGGTCCCTTTTCTGGTTTTTCAAGGGTTCTAAATTTTTGTTGCCTTAAGATCTGGAATTCTATTGCGAGGGTTTCATCTGCAAAAAACTAAAGATAAGTGGATCAGATAGTTTTTCCCTGGGAAGTGTTCTATATTGGCTGCTTGGTGGCATTACAGAGAAAGGCCGCACCTCCTCAAGTCATTTCTGCCTTAAACTGTCCAGACGAATCACTCTTTGCTCCCTGTCTTTCCTTTTCTTTTCTGCATTTGACATACAAATTTTTTTTTCTATCCACCAAAACGGCTGTATCCGCTCATCTCTGCCTGCGTGATCGATTCTCACCCTCAGTCACACCGCTGTGCTTGCGTTCTTCTACATTTGCATTGCCATATTTTTCTCTGGCGTCCCACACGCAGTTTATTTCCAGCTACACGACACAAGAATCCTCAGCCCATCCGCGTTTTCTCATCATCATCGCTGTCCAGCTTCTGTCCATGCGTTCTTGTCTGAAAAAACACACTAAAACAAATCGGATTTCACTGAGCTTAAAGCAATCTTGGAGTGAAGCCACATGATTTCTTCTCCGCCACTGCAACCTTCCTTGCACGCACGCAAACCTGCAAACATTAAAGCGAAAAGGTAAAGCTCATTGTGATGTGGTTCAGGGTCTTCTGCCTGCCCTCCAAATCAACTCCTGCGTGCTGTGCCACTGTACACAATCAAACGCTGCCCGCCGTCAAATCGCATTTACCCGCATTCAATTTTTTTTGCAGTCATGGGTTTCATGTTTGAGGTAAATCGTAGATATATAGGTAACAAGTTGATATGTCAGCATAAAAGTCGATTTAATTTTTTTTAGTCGCATAGTTGTAGTTTTAGTCACGTATCATTTTAGTTATGGTATGCGTTAATACACTTATCCCTTTAGATTTTGACATTTGCGTATAGTTTTTAAGTTTAGGCTTATTTTATATATATGGTATTGTACGCTAAATGTTATTTTTTTTTAGTTTGATTTAAAAACAAAAAGGATTCATAAAAAAAAAGATTTTAGGGTTTTAGGTTAGGGTTTTAGCTTTAGTTTAATCGTGATTTTTTAGGTTCTTTATTTTTTAGTATATGATTTTAACAATAGATTTTTTTTTTTTTTTTTTTTTTTTGTTAAAAATTAAAAAATCTAAAAATTTTAAATTAAAAAAAAAAATCATAATTTTTTTTTCCTTTTTTAAATTAAAAATCATAATTTTTTTTTTTATAAATATAAAAAAAGAAATTTCTTTTCATTGACTGCAATAGATTTAGATTTTTCATTTAGTTTTAAATTTTTGGTTTTAAATTTTTGTTTGAAAAGCATAAAAAATATATCGTGGAAAATTTTTGCCAGATTCAGTATTAGCTCGGGGATTTATCGCGTTTTATTTTTCCTGTTGAGGCTAAGATTTTTATGTGGGATTAATGTTTATCTTTTACGTGATTTGGCATCCTTGAATAATGATATCTGGTTAATGTTCAAATTCACATGGTTGTATCTTTCAAAGTTTATTAATTAAAATTTGCCAGATCATTGTTAAAAGCATTGTGAATTTACTGGATATCTTGCATTGTTCGAAGTTATTTGATGATAAATGATTGCTGTGCGCAGTTTACATTTTTGCAACATCTATTAAGTGATCGTTTTAGCATCAAACCCATAAGGCACTGGTCCATCAAATTGAACAAATCCATTTAGTGCTTTTCTCTTTCGTGTCTCCCAAACCAATCGGTTCACAGTTGGTCGTCCATCTCCTTACAGGGTCTACCCCCCTTAGCCGCGGGAGACAGGCTCAAACGGAGAGATCGGGGATCAGAGTGACAGCTCTCGGTCTGAGCGTTGTCGTGACAATCTGTGCGACAACAGGGCGGAAGCAGGACACACCACTTTGTTTCAAACTGTGGGAAGTTCGTTTTGAGTTGGAGAGAGATAGAGGAGGAAGTGCTAGCAGAATCATAGACATTGAGCTTGATTGTTCTTGGGGTTTTGGGAACGGGGGGCCAGAAGACCTATCTTCTGGATCTGGGGGCCGTATAGGTAGAGCCCAGGTAGGCTGGGAGGAAAATGGCGGTTTGGTAATTGCAGTTGCGGGAACAACTCTCAAAAACATCTTCAACTGATTTCCAACGGGAGTAGGAGTCACGACAGAGCAGACAGGTTGGTACTCAATAGAAGAATAATGGATAATTTTTTTATTAAAATTTCATATTTGTGAGTAGAAATATGTTAAACTCTGTTAAATTTCAAATTTAAGGCTTCACAGTTTTTCTGAACATGAATTTGCTGGACCATGTTAAATTCTGAATTTAGGGCCTTACAAATGCGTTGATGGCCTATCACGAGAGGAGAAGCGGGAAGCTTTTAAAAGCAGAGACACTACCAAGAATAGCGTGGTTGATTCTACAAGGTATGCTGCAGTGGTGGATGCCAGAGATTTGGCTGGTGTCGCTGACAATGACGAGTTACTTTCGAGTAGTGCAAGTACCTCCCTCGCTAAGAGGGAGTGTTGAAATGTGTAGCTTGGGAGGTACTCCCACAACCCCTAGGGTACTGGGTTTATGAGGAGTTGATCCACGTAAATGTGGTTTTGTGGGCAATCTATCGAAGTGGTGGGCTTTGTACTGAAAGTTGTGGGCGAAAGACCCAAGGGAAAATTGTTTGTTTATTCTATTGGATGCATGAGGGGTGTTAGTGTCAGTCAGTTCTGCTTGTCACTAGTGATCAAATATGCTCTTACAAGGTTTTGTTAGGGGTCTCAAAGTCAAATTTTATCATTTCACTAGGTTTTCAAAATAAAATTTCGTCACTGGCTAGTGTGTCTAGGTCTATTGCCTCTCCTTCAAAGTTTTCATGGTCCGATCACTGCCATCACTCAGTTGGATGTGCCATCATTGAAAAAATCATCATCCCCATCTCAGTCATGTCACCATGGTCTTCATTCAGCTCAGTGTCACCATTAGTTTATTAGAGTTAGAATCATCAAAAACTGTCATGCCATTCATAAAACCGGGAAATGAAGGAGTAGTGATAGGGTTTGATCAAAAGGTTCTGTTGTAGAATGTAATTCATTCCAAAGTGATGTAATAAGTTATGTTATAAACTACATGTAAAAGTTCCAAGTTACATAGTTTTACCAAAAGCAAAATGAAAATGTATGGTGGGCCACCCTACCATTATAAAGTTGAGTTCTACAACCTATAAAGACAACTTCATTCCATCTCTCTCTCTTTTATTCATTACTGAAGAATCTCTCATTCACCAAAATACATTTCCTCAGCGTTTTCAGAGGTAAAAACACCCTCAAGGGCCATCTGAACTGTTTCGCTGCGTTTTATCAGTAATGCGTTGCATCTTATCAGTAATTCGTTGCGGTTTATTAGCACTCATTGCGTTTTCTCTCTTACACAGTATTTCACTGCGTTTTCTCAGAATTACACTGCGTTTTCTCTCCTGTAGCCACGACACCGATTTTAAAGGGTTTCTAAAGCACAATCAAGGTTTTAAAAGCTTCCCACGAGTAAGTTCAACCCTCTGAAACCTCATATCAGTTCATTTCCCTATTTTTATATTACAAAACCTCTATCACTTCGTATGCTGCGTTTTTCTTTGTTTCCCTAGTTTGACTGTGTTTTAATTCTCCAGAGCAAACCTTCTACTCATTTTCCCCCACACTTCCCAAAGGTTCCTTACACCCTTGTTCATCTCCCTAAATTTTCCTACCCCCTTTCCCTTTCCCTAAACCCTCCATCTTGTCCCCTCATCCTAATCCCTTGTCTTCCTAGTTAGGGTTTCACTTGCTCACAGTGAAAATGGAGGAGGAGAAGAAATCCTATAACAAAGGAGGACAAATCTTGAGGTATGAGCCACTAAACACTGAGGAGCTGATGTCTTCCCCATTGTCCAAGCAGTGCGTTGAGAATGCAGACTGTTTAGGGTTTTTTGAATTGGTTTAAAGGGTCAAATACCATGACAAGCTGATTAGCTTGTTTGCCACTCATTTGAGGAGGGATAAGGTCACTATTGCAGGTGTTGCTTTCACTATTTTAGCTGAAATCATAACAGCAGCCACAGGGATACCCAACAATGGAGAAAACTGGTTTAAGAATCAGGACTTAACCCTGCAAAACTATCAACCTTTCATCAAAGGCCACTATAGAGATACTTATTAAGAAGGTTTTTCCTTTTGCACAGCTCCTTGAGAAATTTGCTCCATTGATGAGGGTTATAATGAAATACTTTACATGTGAAGGGAGATTCTCAAGATTGTACAAATACCATGTCAGATTGCTCATGCATTTCACAGGGGTAAAGCCACTAAACCTAGCCTACTACCTCTACAAAAGTCTGGCTAAGATGGTAGACAAGGTGCAACATAGACTAAGTGACCATGAAAAGAGCCTTTTCTACCATGCCCTCATTAAGGTTATTGTATTGCATCAACTGACTCAGAAGAATATCCCTTGGGAAACTTTCATTTAGTCAGATGTTCTATTGTCTTCTACTAGTCAATCTGCAAGCCCTAGTACATCATCAATACCACCTAAGGATGTGAAATGTAGCTCATCTAGCAGACCTGCAGGTGAAAGGATACCTAGGTCTAAAGTAACTTTGACATATCAGAAATGAAGTAGGCTTGTGTTTACTCCACATCTTGTTGAACGGGCCAAGCATACATCAGCAGCATCAACAAAGCAGGGATCACAATCACAGCATGAAGCACCATCACAACATGAGGAAACATTTCATCTTGACACTGACATGGTTGATTTGAAGGCTAATAAGGAGCATAAGGCAATGGAGCAGGTCATCATAGAGAAAGATGCTGAGATAGAAAGGCTCAAGGACAGTTTATCAAAGGCAAACTTCACGATTTCATTCTTAGAGCAAGAGACTCAACAATTGAAGATAAAGCAACTTCTTTTGGAAAAGCATGAGGTTTATATTGGTAAAGGGGATATAAAGGGAAAGGTAGTGATGGATGTAGAGGTTTCAGATGAATATCAGGAATAGGTAGCAAGGAAAAGGCCAAGGACCAGAGGCCTCAAAAGAGCACTTCAACAACAAAGAGAGTAGAGGACTTCTGCTGACCTAATTGCAATAGAGATCAATGAAGATAGAGAATTTTGGCTTGACAAGGTGAATTGTCACTTGGAGAAGCTTCTCAAGAGGGCTAACAGAGACAATAGGTTGTAGAGACACATGGCTGCGCATTATTACATAAGGAACTAGATTGCTAGGGTTAAGGTCAAGCAGTTAAAGAAGAAACTCAATGAAACCCTAATCAAGCAAAAAGAGAAGGTAAAGTTGGGTTTGATTGCTAATGCTTACCTCATAGCATAACATAGCAATTGATGACCTCACATATCAATTTTGAAGAGTTTCGGAGGAATTTGGTTTTTTGAGAATATTTGCATATTTTAGCACAATTAGGGAGAAGCAAAGGCATCGTGCTCCAAACTGTGCTTTTGTTGGAAACCTCCAAATCACCCCTTGCTTACATTTTTGGATTTGTCATGGTTCATACATAATTTTTGCCCTGAGGGGAACATACTTTCAACAAGATTTGACAGGTGAAAAAGTCCAAAAACCATAAAAAAACCACCGGAAAACCACCTTTTTGCCACCCTGCTGAAGGCCATGCTATGTTTTCCAGAGTTCTTGTGGGAGAATGCCTTTTTGAGGGGCTAGGAGTAACCTTTTTGAGCTCTTGAAGAGTCCATCTTGTAGCAGACGTCCTCAACTTTCCAATGAGCCATCAAGATCAGAATTTGGACTTCAGGAACACCTTCAAAAACTAGATTTGCCAATTTCACCGTGTTTTCTCCAATTTTGCTGCGTTTTCTCAAAAATTCGCTGCGTTTTTGCTTGTGGCAGTTTTTCTACAGTTTGGCCAGTTGCATTCGGATTTCTATGATGTAATTGATTAATCCTACTGTAAATCTGATGTAATAGTGAGTAATTAGTCTTTTTAAAGTTGTTTTAATGTAAATTTAGCCTCATTTATGAGAGTGATTGGAGTCAAAGTTAATTGGAGGATTTGTTTTAACCTCCCTAGTCCTTAGGGTTTTGGTTGGAACACCTCATGGAGCAGTTCCTAGACTCATGGATTCGACTCCTGAGAGAAGGGAGATGTTGTTTTGGTCTTTATGTATCATTTTCTCAGTCATAGAAGAGGTTGGACATCATAGGAGAGAACCATTGTAGCTTGTACTTGGATATTTTCTGGAAACCAAAAGATACAATTTGCAACTATTATCTAGGAATTCATGTCAATAAGTTTATGATGTTTTTTTGTCTGTTATAGCTTTATATGAAAGATATTCATCTTCTCTTTCCATTAGTCAGTTCTTCAGTGATTTTCCTTCAAGTTTATTAGCAAAATTCTTTGGATAAAGCTTTGTTTTGATGGGAATATCATTGTGTGTTATTTTCCTTCTTGCTTAACGAATTCATGATGTACATTCTCATTAAGACTCTTTGTTTCTTCTAAACACTACACTACACCGTCAAACCCTAAATCCATCACAGAATTATTGCTACCTTGCTCCTCTATATCTTTTGCTACTGTAACCCTTTGAGCCTTTGACCTAGCTACCTAGTTTTCTCCCTTATCTAGCATCAAACCCATAACTTTCAAACCCTACCTGAGCCTAGCATACCTAGCCTAAAATCTATTCCTTTTCCAGTCAATTCGTTGGCCGTGATCATAGAGAGAGCCCTCTTTGGTTTGGTAAGGCTAGCTACCAAATTGAAAGCTTGGTCTGTGGTTACCTTCGTCGATCTCCTCTCAGCCTGGGACTTTATGGAGGATAACAAGGGGCACCCTTTACGGGCCAAGGGGCACCTAGGGCTACAATGGAGTGGGTGAAAAAAATGAAAGCAATGTTCCAAACATTGGTAAAAAATCAATAACATCAAGATTTTTTCCCGCTGCCAAAAAATTGTTGGGCCAGTGAGATTTCACCCAGGGTTTGCATAGTTTGCATAGCAAGCCCAGGTTCTGTTGTTCTTACTCATTATGTACTCAGATTCTCATTGATTAATAAAATGGCGCAATTATTTTGCTTATTTTCAATGTTGTTTTGTTTTGGGTGCTTGGACTTTAATTTTAATTGTTGTTCCTAGTTCATGTTTTTGGTATTCACTGTTATCGCTCAAGCTAAGGATTTTCCAAGGACATCATTTGACAATTGATAAGGGGGGTTTCTATAAGCCTCATATTCTTCCTTCAATCAAATTCGAAATTCAATTTCTATTGGTTACTTTAAATCGTGCTTCTTTTCATGTCAAGCATAAAAGGCTAGATAATTGTGTTTAGGCCCATCTTTCCCTCATTAAATCAGCTCATGCAAGTTGATCTTAGTGAGGAAATTATTGTAATATAAGTGTATTTTATATTTGCATTTGACCCACAAACTTCTTGACATCTCATGCATTTGATTTCCTCTTGCACATTTCAGCCTCTTACTTATCTTGCACACTAACTTGTCTTCTTACTTTGCATAGGGATTGGGGGTGATCTTGAGTTGGAGGAAGGCTTGGCGGCATATTTGAGTTTGATAAGTGGAGCTAAAGCGCATACCTTGGAGTTCTTTCCATTCAAACCTTCAAGATTTATACCATCTCCTCTCTATTCATCCTCTTCTTCTTCCAAGAGCCTCACAATTGCGAGGAATTGTAACCTTCATCATTTCATTTTTTCATTCAAGGCTTTCAAGGCTTCACTCAAAGAAGCTTGTCTTTTGTAACATTTCTCAAATCACTCATTGTACCTTTTGGGAAAGTGTATTTTGACATATTGTAAACTCTTCCCAAAGCTAAGCCCTCATATCTATAAGAGGGTTCTCACACAACAAATAATAAAAATTTATTCTTCTTTGGGAGCTTGGGGATCTTCCCCTTGGCATCCCACCCTTCTCCCTTTTGAGGGAAAGTGATCTTGGTGCATTTGTTGTGGTCTCATTTTTCATCTCTTTCATTTCTTGCAAGTAGTTTAGCTTCTCATTTCTTGTGTCATGCTAATATATTTGATCTAGTTTCATGCTCATTTCATTTGCTAAATTTTGAGCTAAGTGGTTATCTTATGCTTCATTTCTTTTAGCCTTCACTACTTGCTAATCTATTCTTAGGGCCCTTAGCGTACGATCTGATCTGGGTGGCTGTTTCCCTCTCTTCTCCTTTCTTCCTTTCCCAAAGCCTGCTTACGCAAGGATGGAATAATAGATGTAAATAGGTAGGTAGGTAGAAATATAGGTAGAGTAAAAGAAAGAGCCGGTCTCGTAAGCTGGATCGTTGAAAATGGCAAGGATATGAAGTGGTGGCTATTAGGGAGGAGAGATATAAGGCAAAGAATGGATAGACCCTAAGAGACAATCATTTTGCACGTTAGTTTTTCTCAACAAATTTTACTTCATTTCCCCTTACATGTTAGTTTAGTTTCACTTTATTGTAGCGACATCTAATTTCCAATTCATATTGCTTATTTGATTTAGATTTGCTTACATATCCCAATACAATTGGTTTCATTTGCAATTTGTAGCTTTACTTTGAACATCGTTTACAATTTCAATTTATCATTTTGCTTACTAAAATTAACCTCCAACATAAGTTGGTTGTATAGAGACTAGGACCTCTTCCTCAATACTCTTTTCCCAACTTTGTGAGAAAGATAAACACGTGACCAGGCAGTTCATGTTTGACTTGTCCAACATTGGAGTGTGGGCACATGGGTTGACTTGGTGGACATTAAGTACATCCTGTCTTTTTTTGTCCTATTCGGTTCTCTGTTGATTTCCTTTTCAGAAATGTTGCATTGGAGTAATTTATGTTTTTTATCATGTTAAAAATGGTACACATACTTTATTTTTATGTTGTTGTTGTTGTTGTTGTTTTTTTTTTTAATGTTGTCGGGAAACTTTCATGTTTTGTTAGGTCATATTCTCAAAGATTTGGTCACTTTTGCAGATTTCATAGTAGCTGATTTGATGCTAATTTTGTAAATGCATGAGCTTTATAGTTCAACCACCTCATACTAATGTCTAGTATCATTTTATAAAAGATAAAAAGGCAGATCAGTGAGAGTGAATATTTCTTGCCTTTTCCTTGAAACATGTTGGATGGTGTGAAGTCAACTAATACGTCTAAGTGAAACATTCATGAACAGTCTTTGGCTGTGCTTTAAACTCCAGTTCTCTTTCCTTTTATACTCTGTTTTATGAATACCGTGTTATTCAAGATTAAATTATCATGATTGAAATTGATATCATGGTTATAATTTATCTTTGAGTATCGAACATTGCATAGTTTGATAAACCATTTATTTTGTAGACATTCAAGAGGCAAATTTAATGGGAAAATGGGAAAATCAGTGAATGATCCAGTTGCTATATGGTGGTGTTGTAACATTATTGGTTGTTTACTTTTAGCATATCCTTAATCGAGAGCTTGCACCATCCACAAAATTAAATTCAATAATGAGGAATATGATACTTACAACTGGTAGGATTTTGGTTCCAGCATAGTGAATATAAACACAAGCCTATCCTATAATTAGGATCTTGGACTTTTGTTGGTCAGAAAGTCTTGCTTCTTGGTTCTGTTGCTCTTTTTGTAACCCTTTAACCTTTTCTGTTGCTTTTCAGTGTCATTCTCTTGCATGGTCCTCCTGGTACAGGGAAGACCTCTTTGTGCAAAGCATTAGCACAAAAACTTTCAATTCGACTGAATACAAGGTTTTCAATTCTCTTATCCTCTTATTTAAGTGCTATGTTGTGTATTCTCTAAATTTGATCACATCTACTGTAAGAATCTGTGTATTGTGAAGTTACGACTGCTTTTTTGTTGTTGGATCCAGATATTCTCAGTCACAATTGGTTGAGATTAATGCCCATTCACTCTTCAGCAAATGGTTTTCTGAGAGTGGTAAATTGGTATGTTGCTAAGTCCACTGTTTAGAAAAGGGTCTGGTTTTATTGTTCTTTTTAAATTTATATCAATTTGTGTAGTCCTGTGTGGGTAATAGCTTGACAGTCATGTTTTAGGCCTAAATTGTAGCCTTGTGAATGTTGTCTTCATATTTTCTTTCCCAATATTGTCCAATTAATTATTTATTCCCTCCTTTTGCATGTTACTTTCTGTGAAAATTTCTGAATCTAACAAGTCAGAAATCCTACTGTAGTAAACTGATTTGCATTACCTACTTGTGTTCTTCATTTTAACAAGTTATTTTCAGAAATATTATGAAAATATTAATGCAAATACATTGCAGCCTACGGCAACATACATATCAAGTACTGAAAAATAAATGAGACAATCACATAAAGGACACACTTATTTTTGGACTAAACGTCCCTGGAAAAACCCAATGCGGGAAAACCAGTGCATCAACTCTAAGGGTTTTTGTTATTAAGCAGTAGTTCTGAATACAAACGCTGGTTTTCCTCCTGGCAAACCAGTGACAGAGAAATACAATGGTGGAAAATCTGAATGAGTTTTACCTCACTTCACACAGTAGATTCCGGTTGATCGAGCAACAACATTGGCTAGCCCCGGCTACAATTGTGCCACCCCTTCGCAATAATTGCGTGGGCTTCCATGGAGCTCTCTGAGGTCTGTATCAACTCTACTACCCACTGAGTCAGCTTTCCTGGCTGTTCCAGCAAATTCCGACAGTTTCGGCTTTCTGTGTGGAAGGCAACTTTCTCCTTTACGTTGGCCCTTCTGGCTCTGCTTCAAGGTTGCGTGGGCCCAGACTGGCCCAGCGTCAGCTCTCCTAGCTACTGCCCTGCGTCCACAAGCTTCTTTCCGCCTCTCTGTCAATATTCGCGAACTATCCTTGCCCCTTAGCTGCACGATCTCCCCAATCCATTTTCCTCATGAGAACTTTTCACCTCAGAAAATCGATTTCCTCAATCTTTTTTGTGTGTATTCTCCAACTGACACCAAGCCCTTCTTTATACTTTTCCTGTTGAAAAATCAACAACTGTGATCTAATCTCTAATCAACAGCTAAGATTAAATTAGACTTGATCCTCGTCTCTTAGAAGCTTCTCACCCATAATTTCATTAATACCCATTAATATTTTAATTTTCCTTAAAGTTTAGACTTAGGAACCCCATTAAAAATATTAATTATTTTAATAAAATACAATTCGGGTTGAATTTCACCAAACGATTTTTGGGTCTTGGAGATCTCATGTGTTTTAGTACCTCCACAAAATTTCGGAGTTAGAGCACTTCCGATGCTACCCAAAAATCAACACTTTGGTTGAGCCTCACTGGATTGGTGCCAAGGATCTTCTAAGATATCTTAGGGGTGCAATTTCTCATGAATTGAGATACACTGTCGGAAATATGAAACTGCATGATTATTCGAATGCTGACTGGGCAGGCAATGTGGAGGAACACTAGAGCACTTCTTAGTGTTGGTTCTCTTTGGATTCTGCTTCGATATCATGGATGAACAGGAAGCAGAAGTTGGTTGTTATAAGCACCGCCGAGACCGGATACATAACTACGAGTATGATGATATGATCTCGTACGAAGCTGCCTAGTTGTGGAAGCTCTTCAGTGAGCTGTTTGTACACATGATGAATACCACTATGATTCTTTGTGACAACCAGAGGTGGAATTCGATTATTGAGGAATATTGTATTCGATGATTGCTCTAGCAGATAGATATTTTTTTATCTGGGATATGGTAAGTCGATGAGCAAGGAGGCTCCATCACACTAAGATGATGTACAGGTTGCTACACTTTGTCAAAGCCCCAGGGAAAGATCAAATTTGTGATTTTCCCGAACGACTTGGAGTTGTCAAGAGACCCTTGTAAAAGGGTCTGCATGTTGTATACATTGAGCTCTGGGGGCTTGCGAATCTTACTGGAGCAACATACGACCACAGGGTGACTCACCCTCCCCTGGTGGTGCGCACTGGACAGGATGATTCGCCCTCTTGTGAACAAGATGATTCACTCTGTTATGTAGCAGGATGATTAGTTCTCCTGTGAGGTTTGGATGATGTGTTCTCCATGACGACTTTGTAGCATGATGATTAGTTCTCCTATGACGTCTGGATGATGTGTTCTCCATGACGACTATGTAGCAGGATGATTAGTTCTCCTATGAGGTCTGGATGATGTGTTCTCCATGACGATCGTGTAGCAGGATGATTAGTTCACCTGTGAGGTTTGGATGATGTGTTCTCCATGGCGATTGTGGAACAAGATGATTTGCTCTCTTGTGGGGCAGGATGATTCGCTCTCCTGTGGATAGGATGATTTGATCTCCTGTGGACAAGATGATTCGCTCTCTTGTGGGACAGGATTGATTAGTTCTCATGTCAAGGCATCCTACCCATGTAGTCTGGGACTCATGGGAAGTACCTCTCATCTGATCAGTGAGCAAGGAAATGAGGATAGGGACCATAGTAGTACCGATGGACGCATCGCTGTATCTACCATACTCCCTATGCTAGGATGACCTTCATTTATCTGGGATCAATGATATTGGTTTGGGACCAGTGGTAGGAGTTGTACCTACGATGACACTGACTTCGGGTCGGTTGAGGACTACTTTGGGACTAGTTGTACATACTCTGAGACTGAATTCGAGTCAGTAGAGTACTGGTCTGGGACTAGTGGTAGGAGTTGTATCTACGATGACACTGACTTCGGGTCGGTTGAGGATTGGTTTGGGACTAGTGGTACATACTTTGAGACCGACTTCGAGTCAGTAGAATACTGGTCTGGGACCAGTGGTAGGAGTTGTACCTATGATGACACTGACTTCGGGTTAGTTGAGAACTAGTCTGGGACCAGTGGTACACACTCTGAGACTGACTTCGGGTCAGTGGAGAATGGTATGACACATTCTCGATCATTTCTTCTTCATGGTTCAGCATAACAGAGAAGAGCCAATAGAGTTGAGCAGAGTTAGCAGAGCTAGCAAAGCTGAGCTGAGCAGAGCAGAGCCACCAGAGTAGAGCAGAGCCAGCAGAGTTGAGCAGAGTCAGCAGAGCTGAGCAAAGCTAGTAGCGCTGAGCAGAGCAGAGCCACTAGAGCTGAGCAGAGCCAACAGAGCAGAGCAGAGCCAGCAGAGCTGAGCAGAGCCAACAGAGCTGAGAAGAGCTAGCAGAGCTGGGTCGAGCTGAGCAGAGCAGTGCAGGGAACTGATGGTAGAGATAGTACAATTGGACACATGGATCAGCGGATGGAGTTCTCCCTAGTTGAGAGGGAGTGTTAAAGTTGGAAACTAGGGCCAAATTCCATGCGGGTCATCTTATTTATGGCAAATGATATTTTTATTGGATCCTTCTCATCGAGAGGTGTAGCATTGATCTAAAGATCATCCGACTCTGATAAGTATTTATGAAGTTATGAATTTATTTATGTTATAAAATAAATTGTCAAGTCGGCCAACGACTTGAGTAGGCTTAGAAGCCCAATAGACGTGTCTATTCATCATCTTCGTTTTAGTATAAATAGAAGAGGATTTGAAGTCATTTGTCACACACACACACTCACTCTTGTGATCACACTTCATCCTGTTTTGGGTTTGATGAAGATGAGAGCTAGAGGGAGTTCCCGAGGGTATACACTGCCCTATATAACATGCCTTAGATCTAAATGCAGTCATGGGAGAATAAGCTCTACATTGCTCAAAAAGCCGAAAAAGCAGGAACTGACTGAAAAGCCAGAAAAGCTGGAAAAGCCAGAATTGCCGGAAAAGCTGGAAATTCCGGAAAAGCCAAAAAAGCCAGAATTGCTAGAAAAGTCGGAAATGCTAGAAAAGCCGGAACTCCCAGAACTGCTAGAAAAGCCGGAACTGCCAGAATTTCCAGAAAAGCCGGAATTGTCGGAAGAGTCGGAACTGCCAGAATTGCCAGAAAAGCCGGAATTGCCAGAAGAGCCGGAACTGCCGGAACTGCCAGAACTACCAGAAGAGCCAGGAAAGTGGGAAAAGCCTGAAACTGCCGGGAGAGTCGGAAGAGCCAAAACTGTCGAAAACGTCGGAAAAGCCGGAAAAGCCGGGAAAGCCGGAACAACCAGAACTGTTAGAACTGTTGGAACAACAGGAGCATTTGTCTCTGAAGGAGAGCAACATGCAAGGGACAACTAACTAACATTGAGATAGTTGTATGGTACTTAGCAGCAAGCTAAGGACAACAAGCATGCTAGGGACAACAAGCAAGGGACAACAAGCAAACAAGGTGCAACCAACACATAGGTCAGGATGGCAACATGGTGCAGCAATGGCACATAATGCAGTACAGTGACGGGTACAGTCATGATTAATGAAGCGTGATGAGATGCAGCATAGTGATGATGGGTGCAACGTGGTGAGGTGCAACATAATGACGAAATGCAGCACAACGATAGGTGAAGCAGTCACCTTGGAGAATCAGTTGAAGCAATATGTATTCAATTGATCTCATGCAGATATAATAAAGTTAAAATGTTGACTTCTATTGTAAATGTACTATCTCTCTCTCTGTCTTTCTCTGTTGAACTTTGAAGAACATAAAGGAAGAATTGATCAAGGGTTTCCCCACATTGGGGTTTGTCCCTGGCTGGCGCCACATCTTGTGTCCTCTTGTCTTGGCTTGTCTTCTGCGATTTATATTTATGTTCTATCTACAGTTTACTTTAATGTTGATGTGATTGCCAATCTGGAAAAGATACTGTGAAAATTAAATAAATTGCTCTAACATAGAACATACCAAAAACTTAATAGGGTCGCATAATGACCCAGCTCCCCACAGTGGAAGCACTTGATCTTGGAGAGATCCTTCTTATTTCGATTTTCTTGCTTTCCCTCAGATGCTAGGTCAACATCTTCCTCCTCTTCCTTTTTGACTTTGATCCCTTTACTGCTGCTTCCCGCCTTGGACTGCCATTTGATCTCTTCTTGGCAAAGAGCCGCCCACATCTCATCACAAGGTGGAAGTGTCCCTCTACCTAGTATGCTCTGGACAAATACCTCCCAGTCTTCTAACATTGCATTTAGGGTTGTCCTCACCATCAATTCTTGATTCGACATGGCTTCTATGGCAGTCAACTGATCTCGGAGCTCATTCAGTCCTCCGAGGAAGGTGTCAGTCAGTTCTTCCTTCTCCATCTGATATGACCTCAAATGATTTTCTAGTAACATTCTTCTCTGCACAGAAGTATGCTGGTACAATTTCTTTAGGGCCTCCCACATCTGATCTGCTGTTTCCTTCTCGGCAATGTGTGGTACTACATGGTCCTTCACCTCGTCAAGGATGATGCTCTTGATCCTTGCCATTGTCTCCTCGTACTTGTCGTTCTTAGTTGGTTTGACCGGGATAGCTATCGTCTTCAAGGCGAAGTGCTTGACATGATTTTTGTCAAGTACAGATAAGATTCTGGCTTTCCAGACTGCGAAGTTTGATGCTTCATCTAGCGTGTCCTGGTCTCTTACTTCGTGTAGTGCCATGATGCTCTTCTACTTCACTCCTGGAAATTCTCGACGTGACTCCCTCTGAGTCTTGATTTCCCTCCTGGAAATCCTTCTGCCGATGTAGAGATGCCCCCTACTCTGATCGTCTGTGCAATTGCACCACTGATCCAGATTTCTCGGCTAGAAACCCTCAGTAGCACCTCCCTCCTCTTGTCCTTGCCCTGTCAGGTACTTTTCTGACTACAATACCTCACCAACCGCACTCTGCAACTTTCCCATAGCCTCCTAAACCACAGCAACCTAGAGGTGAGAGCTCCTAGGCTCTGTGCAATCCCGACACTAGCAACCCGATGTCCTTAGCCAACTGTGTCAGCCCTCCTAGCTTCTGCGTGAGTCTCCCTTTGCCTCCCTTAGCCTTTGCGCTGCCTCTTCCTGGCTCACCCTTGATGACGCAGGCACTGATTCACCCTTCCCTTGTTGCTGCTATGCTACAAACAACTTCTGTCACTCAGGACAATTATTTTCTGCTGCTATTGCTCCGCTCGACTAATGTCCTCAGTTCTCCTGTGATCTGCAACCACGCTCTGATACCATGTTGAAGTTTCTAAGTCTAACAATTAGAAACCCTCCATGCACTTTACTGATTTATTCGTACCTACTTGTTCCGTTACTTAAGAAGTTATTTACAATGTAAATACTGAAAATAAACACTAGTGCATGCTCAACATATTACAGATCATCAACTGAAGAAAACTGAAACAAGCACACAAAATGACACCGTTATTTTTGGACCAATGTGATCTGTAATTGATCTGATACAATTAATAAGGTATTACAGACTCATGTGCATAAATGTGCCCATGTTATTTTATGCAATGGATCAATAAGATTGCGAAATACACAAGCAATGAAGCAGTAAAAGAACACATAACAGGTAACACATCTAAACACAATAAGTTTAATAAGGAGTTCACCCAATACTCCTGGGTTACGTCTCCTGGTCTAGCCTTCAATGGTGGCCTCTCTGTTATGTCTTCATAGCAGAGTTTTTACAACAGTGAGCTCAATTTGAGTCTCACTCAACAGATTCAAATCAGTAAGACTGTACTTGGATCTCCCAAGTCTCTTTTGAGTGCACAGACCCTCATCATTGACTCTCGGTCCCTATTGACTACAATAGTATGAGCCCAATCTGAGACTCAATACATGATAGGTGTGCAGAGGAGTTCGCTTGAACTTCTCAAGCCTTCGTTGGAGTACACAGACTCTCTGACTCTCTCTGTCTTTGTCTTAGCTCTGGTTCGGCGTTGCTTTTACTTCTTCAAGTCAACTCCTCGCTTCTTCTCTCTGCACCCCCTTTTTCTTTTCTCGGTCAGACTGTGGCTTTAAAGCCAATCTGCTTCTTGACTATTTGTCTCCGCCCTCTGGCTCTCTCATTCCCTGCATATGTCTGTTCGAATCCCTTCTTTTGGTGTTTATAGTCATTGCGTAACGCCTCACAGGGAGGTGGCCACCTATTCTGTAACGGATGAGTGTGTCAGATTCACTGGAAATATTTGAAACAATCGTTTTTTCCATTTACTCTAAGAACGCCTGCGAAACACGAATTCCCGCCAATGCATTGTCCATATCAGACTTCAAATTTTTCACAATCTGCCTTATAACCTCATCAAATCCGGTCATCCATCGGATTGCGTCTCTGTTGTTGATCTGGGGGCCCCAGATCCTATGGTCATCGTTCATATTGGGCAGCTAGGTAGCACGATGTTTACCCGTCCGATGTGAACGGTTCTCTCTCTCTTTCGCCGGGACGCGTGGCAATCGCTGTATGGCATCGGGCGAGACTCGGTTGAAACCGCTTATTGCTCGAACCCCCTCCGATATTCTGCCAGTCTTGTGGAATCCCGCTCTTGACGGAATCAAAACAATATCCTTTGCATTTGTTAATTATTTCGGGTGCATGTGCTTTTGGTCTCGCTTCTTTGAGAGGTTTTCCCTGTGATATGCAATTAGCGACTTCGAAAACAACCCCCGTTGATTGAAATTGTCTCTGTAATCTGTTTGTTACAGGGTATTAAAATACACATTTTGCTAAACCTATCCACAATAACATATAAATAGTCATGACCTTTTCTAGATATAGGCAATCCCCCAACAAAGTCCATGGAAACACTTTCCCAAGGATGAGAAGGAACTGGTAGTGGAGTGTACAAGCCTAGTTTTCTATTTCTGGGCTTGCTTTTAGCACACATGGTACACCATCTTACATATCTAGAAACTGTTTCATTCATTTTTGCCCAATAATAAAATTTTTGCAGCTGTGTAACTGTTTTACCTACACCAAAATGACCTGATATTAGGGAAGTATGTGCCTCCCTAATTATGTTAATTCTCTCTGTTTGTGGGATGCATAGCTTTCCCAAATGATATAAGAGTCAGTCCTTAATATAGTAATCCAATTCTTCTACCTTTTTTCCATTACTTAAAGCTGCATATACATCTTTAAAGTCTATATCTTGAGCATATTGTTCAAAGTAGCTTTCATGCATTACTGGGTTATGCTTAAGTATAGTAGATGCATTTATGATTGGTCTAGACAACGTATCTGCAACTTTATTGTGTATGCCCTTTTTATATTTGATGACCAGATGAAACTGTTGTAGAAAACCCATCCACCTATAGTGTCTTGATTGTTGCAACTTAGTTTGCGAGCGTAAATATTGAAGTGGTTGATGATCAGTACTAATGCATACAATTCTTTATCATATGTGGGATAATTAATTACTGCAGAATTAAATGTCTCAGAGTGATAACATATGGGTTTACCATGCTGCATCAACACTACTCCCATGGCATAGTCACTGGCATCCGTTTCAATCTCAAAGGGTCTTTGAAGATTGGGCAATGCTAGTACTGGTGTTGTACTAATCTTTTCTTTCAAGGTGTCGAAGGCTTTTTGCTGTTTGCCTCCCCATTGAAACACCTTGTTCAATTCTGTGAATGCATGTAAAAGAGCTGCAATTAAGGAAAAGTTAGCAATAAACTTTCTCCAATATTGTGCTGCCCCTAGGAAGCTTCTAACTTCAGTAACAGACTTGGGTTTAGGCTAGTTTACAATGACTGCAACCTTAGAGGGATCTATCTTCAATTCACCACCCCCTAATATATGACCCAAATAATTCAAAGATGTTTTTCTAAATTCACCTTTTGATAATTTAACATAAAGATTTTCTCTTTTCAAAACATCTAGACTCTGCTTTACATGCTTCAAATGTTCTTCCCATGTTTTACTAAATACAAGAATGTCATCCAAATATACAATCACAAAATCATTAATAAAAGGCCTGAGTACATCATTTATTACTCTCATGAAAGTGGCAGGAGCATTAGTCAAGCCAAAAGGCATAACTAACCATTCATATAGCCCTTGCTTTGTTTTGAAAGCAGTCTTCCATGCATCTTGCTCTGCGACTCTGACCTGATGATAACCACTATGTAGGTCCAACTTGGAAAAGTAAACATCGTTTTTTCGCTGATCCAATAGATCATCTATGCGAGGAAGGGGATAAGGATTCTTGATCGTTATTTTATTCAGTGCTCGGTAATCAATGCACATCCTCCACGAACTGTCCTTCCTTCTCACCAACACGATTGAAGATCCGCATGGTGATGTGCTTGGCCTTATGAATCCTTTCTCGAGCAGCTCCTTTACCTGCTTCTTGATTTCTGCATTTTGTAAAGCGGATAACCTATACATTCCGATGTTAGGTAATGGAGCATCTTGCTGCAAATAAATATCATGTACAATTTCCCTCTTTGGTGGCAGACCCTTAAGTTCTTGAAATAATATATCATATTCTGAAACAATTTTTTCTAAATCAGCTTGCTGTTAGCATCACAACCCTCAAATATATTGGTTTGTTCAGGTTTCTTTTCCTTTACAACCATTAGTAAAAATTGCTTGCATGAATTTACAATACTTTTCATTGCCTTGAGTTTATGAGAGTATAATTATTTTTGAGTTTGTGAGCTCTTACAATATATTCTATTCCATCTTTAACAAGTTGATACTTATTTTCTGCTCTATAGAAAATTGCTTTTCTATCATACAAGTAAGGACTTCCCAAAACAATTCCACATATATCCAAGGGAATTACATCTAACTCAACCTCATCTACAAATGATGAACCAATGGCAAACCTAAGTTTACATTGTCTAGTCACTTGTAGCTTTGTTTTTTCACATAACCAACCCAATGGATATGGCTTCTTGTGAGGTGTGGTTAGTAATCCCAGTTTCTTTACAATTGCTTCAGAAATTAAATTTACTTGTGAGCCACTATCAAACAAAGTATCAATCTTTTGATGCTTGGAAATAACTCTAATATGAAAAAGCTCGTGTCTTCTTCTCTCATTTTCTTCACTATTAATAGTTTGGGCAGAATTACTAGAAGATGCTTCAGAATTTTTACCTTGTATACATGTGGCTGCAATTGTTGTTTCATCACCTGAGTCTGACCCCAAATCTTTTTGTACAGCAGCAACAACTTTCTTCTTCTTGCCATCGAATTTCTTGGGTTTCAACTTCGGACGCAAAGACCAACAATGTTCATCATCATGTCCATCCTTCTTGCAGTGAGTGTGTTGTCGCGCGGATTGACACGACAACGCTCAGACCGGGGGCTGTCACTTTTGATCCCCGATCCCTCCGTTTAAGCCTGTCTCCCGCAGCTAAGGGGGGTAGACCCTGCTAGATGATGAAGACCAACTGTCGACCAGTTGGTTGGGAGACACGAGACACGATTTAATATAAGCACAAAAATGATTTGATTAGCAGACCAGTGCCTTAAGAGACTGTCATTAAATCGATTACATGGAACGTGAACAGTGCTCTTAAAATGATCAAAATGATATCCAACAACTGAAGATTTAAAAAATGAATACTTCGAATCACCACGAATCATAAACCATTAACTAGATATCGATTTCGTATCTCGACTTGAGAAATTCAAAACTCAGCGTGAAAGATAAAGCATGAAAATCACTGAATCCGGCAAAAATATTTTTCCACGATGAACTTTTATATTTTCTGACAAAATTTTAACAAAATTAAAGACTCAATCCTAAGCCCAAAAAAGGAAAATTTTATTTGATTTTTTTTCATTTTATATTTTTTTATGATTTTTATTATATTTTTTAAAAAAATAAAACAAAAATTGAAACTAATCCTAAATAAAAATTTAAAACCTAACTTAGTTTTTTTTATTTTTTTTTATTTTTTTAATAATCAACATAAAAATCTCAAACCCTAAACTAATTTTTTTTTTTTTTTTTTTTTTTTTTTTTTTTTTTTTTTTTTTTAAATATTTTTATTTTTTATTTATTTATTTTATTTTATTTTATAACCAAAACTAAATTTTAAAATAAAATTTAAAAAAAATCTAAATCAAAACTATTTAAAACCTAAAGAAACTAAAACTAAAACCCTAAAGAAAACAAAAAAAAATAAAAGCTAACAAATTTTTATTTTTTTATATTAAAAATCAAACCTTAACAAAAACTATTGAATAAATTAAACCTAAAACTAATGAAACATGACCATAAATTAAACTATGTAATATATGTCAAAATGAAACTAAAAAAAAATTAACGAAACAAAAGAAAAGAAACAAAATTAAAACCAAAACTTACCAAAAAAAAAAAAAAAAAGACGCTGATCTAAACTCACGCTATACCTGATTACCTGCTATCCAAAACCCACGAACGCAAACCCAGGAACGCATGAAATCAAACCCTTTGCTTACCTACGCCGCCTGCGACGATGTTCTGCTCATTTCTTTTTGCAGTCGGAGAGGGGTACGCCCACTACGCCATACATCAACGGAAACTGAGCAAAAAAAAATCGACCTCGGACCTCTTCAAACCAGAACTCACGTTGGTGCCATGAAAATCGACTTTAGTTGCTTTGAACGTGTTTGCAGGGTTAAGCAGTGCCTTGAAATTGAATCACCACGGCTCCACAGCTTCAAAAAACGAATTTCCTGGCCCGAGACGAGATCATGCGTGCCAGCTAGCGGATCAGGAATGAAAGGCGTTTTTCTTTTTTATTTGTTTGCAGGTTGGTTCGATGAGGCCGGCAGAAACGAATGTGATGGAGGCTTTGCACGCAGGATATTCTCGGCGGGTAGAGGACGGCCAGGACAACAGAACCCTGAGGCAGCTAGCCGCCTTTTTTTTTAAAACGCTGATACTTCGCTTTTCCCTTTGATGTCTGTCATTCAGATTTACGCAGCAGCATGAATGGAGATAAATTCGTTTTTATGTTCAGGTTGCTAACAGAAAAGGGTGGAGGATATGTCCAGGCAGCATGCATACAAACTGCAACCTGAAATGAAACAAGTAATCAGAAAGATATCAAACCCTAAAAATAAAAAATAAAAAAAAAATTAAAACCCTAAAACAGCTAATAGTTTACAGATGTGGCCCCTTAACAGCCAGATTTACCAATAATCACAGTAAAAGATTAAAGAAATAATGATTTCAGATTTTCACTGTGAAGAACATCAGAAAATCTCTCATGCAAAATGGAAAAATAAATCGAATGATAGGCCCAGGATCAAATCCAGCTGGGCTCAACAAAAATGCTTGTGGGAGTTGGCTGGTTCAGCCAAGAACTTCCCCGAACGCCCACAAAATTTCCTCCAGAAAATGTCTTCTGCACAGCTCAAAACAACCATTAGTAAAGAGGGCCAAAATGCTGCTAGATCTCAGGAAGTAATGGAGATACCTGCCATTACTTCAGAAACCCTAACAGCACCCAAACCCCAGCAAGTGAGCAAGATACCTGTGCTCACAATACTCTACAAAACAGCTATTATTAACGGCTGAAAATAACATATACAGAAAATTTAAACAATCTCACAGCATTCAAGAGAGTAACACCAGCCAAATATGGACCCCAAAGTCTTCTTTATTAACCAGAAACAGATTTACAAGAGAGCTTCTTCAATCTTTGACTCACAGATCGGATGATCTGAAATGACCTCCTAAGACCCTATATAAAGGAAATGATCCCAACGGCTAG